>JASPKZ010000078.1:0-104244 GCA_030220185.1 Diploptera punctata
GGTTGGTGTGGTTGGGGTTGTTTGTGATTGGGGTTGGGTTTGGTGTGGGGTGGTTGGGTTGGTGGGGGTTGGTTGGGTTGGGGTGGTGTTGGATTTGGGTTGTTTTGTTTGCTTGGGTTGGGTTGGTTTGGGGTGGGTTGGGTGTGGGGTTTTTTGTGATTTGGGTTGGGTGGGTTTCGGTGGTTCGGGGGGGGTTTGGGTGGAGTTTGGGGTGGGTTGAGTTTGTGTTGGGTTAGGTAGGTTGGTTGGTTTTGGTGGAGTTTGGGGTTGGGGTTTGGTTTGTAGGTTGGGGTTTGGTTGGGTTGGGGTTTGTTTGGGTCGGGGTTTGGGTTTGGGTTGGGGTTTGGTTTGGGTTGGGTTTGGGGTTTGGGTTGGGTTTTTTGTGATTTGGGTTGGTTCGGTTTTGGGTTGGGTATGGTTTGGGTTGGGTTTTTTTGTGATTTGGGTTGGGTAGGGTTTGTGTTGGGTTGGGTTTCTTTTGTGATTTGGGTTGGGTTTTTGAGTGGGTTGGGTTTTTTTTTGCAATTTGGGTTGGGTGGGTTTTTTGTGATTTGGGTTGGTTGGGTGTTTTTGTTGGGTTGGGTTGGTTTGGTGGGGTTGGTTTGGGATGGGTTTGGGATGGGTTTGGGTTGGGTTAAGTTGGGTATGCATTGGGTATGGGTTGGATTGGGTTTGGGTTTGGGTTTTTGTTGGCTTTTGGGGTGGGGTGTGGTTTGGGTTTTTATAACAATTTAAATGTAATATAATGAAGGTAAAATTATTCCAAGAGCCTTAATAAATATCTTTAAGAGCCGCATGCCGCGTAATGAGTACCGCTGCTCTAGATTGTATTTTTGCAGTTTCTGAAAATACGAAAGTTTTGAATTTTTTTTGGAAATACTCCAAGACTATAATCTTGGAAAACACAATTTTGGAATTTTCGATTTAGACAGTATTTTTTGCATTAGAAATCCCGGACACACCTTCTAGATTGTATTTTTGCAGTTTTTGGAATTTCGAAAGTTTTGACATTTTTTTAGAAACACCCTATACTATAATCTTGGAAAACTGAATTTTGGAGATTTTGGTTTTTCACCGGATTTTTTGGGATCAGAATTCCAGGACATACCCTCTAGATTGTTTTTTTGCAGTTTATGAAATTGGAATACTTCAATCAGGTAACATTCATTACAGGTATGCACAAGGTGTTCATTATACATAGTTCATTCAAGAAAACATCTCCATGTACAGTGTGGTCATAAAATCTAAATCCTTTTCAACCTTAATGTATTTTTCTACAACAATGAAGAAGTAAGCTGATGTTTATTTTAGGAAGTAATATTTGAGGTCCTTTTAATTAAAATTATTTGGAGTCTGTTTATCTTACCTCAAGTTAATGTTGATTTGTTCTTGAACATGTGTCGATTAGCTCCTAATCATCAGGAGCATCTTTGCCCTGACTCAGTCTGGTCTTATAGGAAGCCAGTAAAGTCTCGTACCACTGCAATGGAGAGGACATGTGGCACGTATGGGGAATGAATGAGTGCATGGAAGCTTCTTGTAGGAAAACCAGAGTGAAAAAAAACCCAGTTGGTAGACCAAGAGAGTGAGGTGAGAAAGAATAACATTAACTATGATTTGAAGGGAACTATATTATACAGGGATGATTGGAAAAGCATTAGTTCAGGATAGGGATGTATGGAGAGTGTGTCTTGTGGCCATGAACCTACAGGTTCAATATTGCCAGTGAGTAAGTAAATTATTATAGACATCTAAATTATAAACTACATATATATATAGTCCACCACTGTGGTGTCAAGGGGTAGCGTGCTGACTTGTCACACAGCGGGCCCCCGAGTTTGATTCATGGTCGGGACAGGTTTCAGGGGAGAGATTTTTTCGTTTCGGTTTTTTCCTCAGCTATAAGACAAATGTCAGGAAGCCTAGGGCCCAACTGTCCCTGAAAATCATCCGGGCATCAGTATCATCATCCTTCACCGGTGTGGAAAGCAACGGGAAGCTACCACACCAATAATTTCCTAGTAAAGCTGCAAAGCATCGCATGGAAAATCCTGTGATTGCAGTGAAAGAACCTACCATCAGACAGGAATTACTATGGATGGATATATATTTTTTTTTTAACATTTTACCTCTAACATGACAATGGAGACAGATTTTGGAAAAAGCATCTTTTGTTTTTAAAACTAAAAATCTGAATAATTTAAAAACTATTGATGATAGAGAAAAGAAACTTATACCAACATCTATATACATTAATAAATTAATGAGTCATTTGTACATCTTACCTCATATGAGGTAAGATGTAAAAATGGCTCATTAATATTATTATAAGAACCTCATAATGTGTTTCCCATTTTTAACTTTGAATCAATATACATACCAAATTATATTATGTTTGGTTCTGGACATCTTAATTGTTTTGAAACATGTCCAAGAACAAATCAACATTAATATTGAGGTAAGATGTCCAGACACAAAAATAATATAATTTAAAAATTAACTCTAAAATATAACTTCCTAAAAATTAAATATACATACCAAAAATGAAGTTTGCATGTTATAAAAATTGTGATGAAAAATATGAATTTTACTCATTGCCCCTTTAATCCAAACATTTCCCAACAGATGTATAGGCAGAGTTTCAGCCATTGTGTTCCCCTGATTTGACACCCCGGAACTTTTTGCTTAGGGGATCATAAAGGGAAAGGGTATGAAATTTTAGGATTTGAACCCTCAATGCAGTGATGGCTTCAGAAACAACTATTGAACAATGGGAAACAAAACACATTGAAAATGAACGGAGGCCATGTTGAAATGTGATCAATATATGTATGTAACAAACCATTATTTCTTGGAAATGGACCAAGACTTTATGGACCATCTTGTACATTGTGACTACCATTTAAAATATTCAATATAAAATAATGGATATATATTTTTGTAAGTAAACATTTCTTTATCACAATCATTTGTACTTAATTATACATTGTGAAATAAATTATAAAACAGACACTCTGATATAATATAACACAAGAATTAGAACAGTGTTGTTTTATTGTGGTGCAATTTTTTTTTTATTTCAATCTATTGATTAACATATTTAAAATATTTTTATTATTAATTTAATACTTCTCACTGAAGGACCAGTTATATTTGAAGAGAAAAAAATATGTCTAGACCAAGGTTTGAACCCAGGACCTTTGGCGTTCTAGGCAAATACTCTACGACTGACTGAGCTATCTGAGTAAGTTCCATTTTAAACGCAAATCTTTTCTCTTATATACACTTATAATTTTTCTCTTCATGAAATGAATAATAAAAAACATCAATATGTTAACATATGCTTGTGAAAATTGGACACTTAATACATCAGATAAAAGGAGGGTAGCTGAAATGAAATTCTTGCATTCAGTTGCAGGCTATAGATTGCTAGATAAGAAATATAATGAAGAAAATAAGAAGCCATATTAAATTATTACATAAAAATTTCCTCATTAGAGGAATGCCACAAACAAATACAGTGATACAAACAATTAATTTTCGAAATTGATGAAACACATTTTGTAAATACATTAAAAAATTTCAAACTGTATTGAAGTATATTCTATTAAGTAGAACTTTTGTAAAGATGGTTTCTTAAAAATTGAAATTGATATTCTAATGGCAGCGATGGCAATTTTAGAAAGATTACACTCTGTCCAAATCTAATAAATTCCAAAATTTAGCTAAGATTCCTAGTATAGTACCTACCTCTTGCCCTGATCTTCAATCCTGGTGAGTTATATTACAGTGTTATGGATAAAATTCAAGATGTAACTGGCTCCAACATTTAGAAAGAATGACACCCAATAGGCTCCCACAAATTTTGCTTCACTACCAACCCAAAGGAAGAAGAAATGTTGATGTGAAAACAGGTCTATGGCCTAACTCCGTGACGCAGAGAAAAATATATTTTTGATTGGACGATGTTATACACCAACCAGCTAAGTGCATTTTTTTTTAAATTAGATTTTGATGCCATCTGTTGCACTGGCTCATGAAGTAAGTGTATGCACACTTTTAGTGCCAAATATGCAGGCTTATTATTAAAGAAGAATATAAATTATTAATGAATTGGTTATTTTGACTCACATCATATTTCTTGATTTTTATGCAGACCAGCTTTTGTCGCTTTTGCGCAACATTGTCGATGCATTCAAACTCTATAAAGAATATAAATGCCAATCTATCCTATCAGAGATTTTTATGTTTTGCAATATAAACGACTATGACAACCAGATCTTCATAAATTTCTAATCTAAATTGTTGCATCATTCAGCTAAGCTCCAAAATGTTCCTGCTCTTAAATTGTTGATGTATAGCTGTCAAAACAGGAAAATAACTTGCAATATTCAGTATTGCTAGTTTGGCACTACAATAAACAGTGAAGATTGACTTAAATTTTAAAAACCAATTTTTCTCAAAACTTACATAACGAAGCATAGCCAGTTGATGCATAACACCGTCCAATTAATAAAATTACTACAGGAGGTAATACTATGAGGTATATTAACAGTTTAATAAATGAATCAGATATTTTTTACATCTTAACTCATAAAACATGTGATCTGTACCGGAACGGTTTCAGAAGGCTCCTGAATGTCATTGTCACCTGGTGTAGGTACAATGAGCTTTATGAGGTCAGAATTCATGGATGTGTATTTGTTTTTATATCTTTTCCCAAATTGTCAGAAACTAAAACTGTTAGAACATATAACAGAACACTAACAGTTTGGGAAAGATATACATTCACAAGAACAAATAAACTTCAATCAAAGAAAATTAAATTAACCTCATATCCTTTTTCTTCTAGACTGCAGTTTTCGGAGCTTATCTCCATCATCAGTAGCCTCTGGTCGACTGGTGTTATGTCGTTTCTTGGCGGTTTTCTTCTTACTTCTATTGGTGAAACCGATGAACCTCTGGATCAGGTCAAAATTTGTGGGAGTGTTCAAAATTCATGAGTTTATCTTTCTTGTTTTTTTTTTGGATGTGGATTTTTTTTTCCAGACTGTGAGTTCTTTTTGTTTATCTGTGTGTTTTGATTAAGCTTAGCACACAGAGATAAAACAAAAAGAACTCTCAGTCTGGGAAAAAATCCACATAAAAAAAAAAACATGATAAACTCATGAATTTCGAAACTCCCGCAAATTTTGACCTGATCCAGAGGTACATCGGTCCACCAATAGAAGTAAGAAGAGAAACCGCCAAGAAACGACATAACACCGGTCGATCAGAGGTTACTGATGATGGAGATAAGCTCCGAAACTGTAGTATAGAAGAAAAAGGATATGAGGTGAGGTAATAAAAACATTAATTTAATTCTTAAATTAAACCTCATAGTGTTCTTTTCCTGTGAAAGTTAAAATAAATACCTCCATAAATTTCCAAGTTCCCGGCGACCAAGATTCGATCTCAAATATTGAACTCTTATAGGAATAAATCACTATGAGGTTTAATTTAAGATAAAATCAAATGTTTGATACTTCTCAGATTAATATGAGGAGAGGGTATGGAACATTTGATTTTATCTTCAATCTCAAAGTTTATCCAACCAACACCAGGTGGCAGTTGGAATGTTGGTGTTGATGGCAACCGTCGGGAGTTTAGCTGACAAAGGAACTGTTCAAAATCACACATGTTTTATGAGGTGTAAAACATCTTAAACTTAAAAAATCTAACCAAAATACAAACACTCAATCAAACTTAAAATTGTCAAAAACAGAAACTTAAAAAAATAAAATAAAAATTATTAAGGAACTTATATTGGTTATAATCAAGGCTGACAATATAAATAAACATTTAAATAATCATTACTTTGAAAAGAAAAATTAATGCTTGAACTGGCATTTGAACCAGGATCTCTAACTTGTGATGTAAAAATTTCATTAAAACAACTTTTAGAATTAGTAGTCATCAGATAGATATCTGCCTCGGACAATAAGAAAAACGAACGATGCATCGGAAGCCTGGATAGTGGAGTGTTAATGGGTAGCATGCTTAGAATAGAAAGCTTACAGATCTTGGGTTCAAATCCTGGTTCATCTGCTCAAAATAATAACTTTCCATCATTATTAGAATACAGTATTACAACATTCTTTAAAGGTTCCCTACATTAAAATCCTCACTTTTACATTTTTCAAAATTTATTTTTTTTCCCCACTATACATCACATTGATCAAAGATGGAGCCACACTGATCATGACGTTCACATCTAGATAAATATTCAATTTATTTGATTGATTATCTCACTTCTGTACAATCGATCATGTTCATGGCTCAGAGCCGATGGTGAAACACCATCTGAAATTTCAAAACCGCGTACTACTTTGGCAAAACAAAATTTGGAAATACTTTATATGTAACAAGAAAATTTTTTCTAAGTTCCAACCATACACCATGCGCCAAAAGAGACAAAGGGTTTACACAATGGAATCACGAGGATGCAAGCCAACATATACATGATATTTGAACCTGTGTTACCAACTAAGCTAAAAGCTAACCTAATGCAATTTAAATACTCTAACTTGTGAAAGAATGCACACTTTTTTCATTTTGTGTACGTATATATATGTTGCCTACACTGGTAACACAGGATATTCATTAAAATCAATATGACTACCACGTCTTCATGTACTTCAATATCGTGAAAAAAATAATTCAAATAATGTTAGAAAACAAATAAAATGGTGGTGGAATTAATTTGAAAAATGATACCCTAAGAATAAATTTGACATGAAGTAATTTAAAAAAGTTATATCACATGTTGGAAAGTTTAGCCCAACTGTTTTTATCTATCTCCCTGTTATTTTTTTTTGAAATGGAGAAAGTAATTTTATGTTGGGAAGTAAACATTATGAGTTGGAGAAAATGTTTTAACATCTCACCTCACAAAGTTTTTTTTGACGACTCACCTCATAAATTTCCATGAGATACTGCAGTTTCAGATGATAAAAATGAAATTTCATCAGTCGGAGTTATGGTTTGAAGATGGACGTGATATCGTCTGAAACTGCATATCGTAAAAAACATAAAATTTATGATGGTGTGTTATCAAAAAATGTTCTCCGATGAATTTCAAGCAATTTTATGTTTTACAACAGTTCAAAACAACACACTACATTATTTTACCTAATTATTGTGTATATAACCCATTCAGTGCATGTTCTAGAATCGTCAGAATATAGGGTCAACATTTTTTAGCTCCTTGTTTCCCACAATTTACACCACTTTTCCTGTGGTCCCTTGAAAAGTGTTAAAAGAGAGGTAATACTGTTACTTTTATAGGAATAAAATCACTATGAGGTTTAATTTAAGATAAATTAATGTTTTATACTCGTACCTCTCCTCATTGAATCAAAGCTAGTCTAATTAAACAAATAGATAAACAAAAGGAACTCACAGTTTAGCAAAAAATTTACATTCAGAAAAACAAGAAAGAAAAACTTATGAACTTCGAAATTCCCGTGGATTCTGACCTGATCCAGAGGTTTATCGGTCCACCAACAGAGGGAAGAAGAAGTGGTAGATCTAACATGAGTGTACTGAGGATGGGGTCGCCAAGACCTTGAAATCGCAATCTACTTAGAAGAATACTTGAATACGTGAATACTTAGAAAGATTAATTAATGAGGAGAGGTATGAAACATTTTAATTTATCTTAATCTATGTGTAAAATAGTAGTAAATTGTGTTACATAACGCAATTAGAGTTGGTACAAAATAAATGATCAGACTAAAAAAATAATATAATTAAAAATAATATAATTATAACAAAATAAATGTGTTTGTTTACACCACACACAAGACTATAGATATGTAATGCAACTAAATAATACTGGCCTCATACACAGGGCTACTTCAAAACAAATCAACACCGTCATTAGCAATTAAATTTGAAGAGAATAATATACCCCTAACCTTGGCTCAACTATACTATAATTTCCACACTACAAGGACAACGGAGGTGAGGTGGTATATTGAGATATGCTGATAATTTTTTGAATAAGGTACCATTTCCGGAAATGATGCGTTTTCACACTATGACTTGTTAATTATTTCTCAAGATCAGTGTTAGTTCCAAGGATTTGAAGACTCATTACTTGACAAACACCTCACAGGTACAGAACCTGTGGTACATGGCTTCGCAACAGAATGTGGCTGCAACACGACAAAAGCTACAGCTCCACTTCCAGACCAATGTAAGGAGACATTTGGATACTGCGTATCCAGTCGCATGGCCCCCGAGATCACCTGATCTTAAACCTCTTGACTACTTTTCGTGGGCGACATGAAACAGTCTGTTTTTTAAGACTCCAGTAGAGTCGCGTATGAATCTTACAGCCCAAATCCACGCTGCTGCAGAAATAATTCAAACGAGGCCATCATTTCTGGACATGGGTACCTTATTAAAAAAATGATTATCAGCATATCTCAATATACCACCTCACCTCTGTTGTCAGTGTTTATTCTTGTAATTCGATACTCTTCTGTCTTTATGAACATTTCATACATTTTACGATATTTGTAACTTTTTTTACAATTATTAAATATTTATTTACGTACACAATGATTTCTTCAAAGTTCTACAGAACCACAGAGATGTGAGAATGCTTAACCTTTTCACTGCTACGAACGGGTATATCCGTTGGCAAAGAAAATGCTTGCTGTGCAATGGGTGTGTATATCCATTCTCAACTCCAAACGCCTGCTAGTTATATAATACGTATTGCATTGCTTTCAAACTAAGCAGGCATATACTGCCATCTCCTAGGAACCTAAATAAACTTTTTCCATATTTCTCCCTGCATTGAGCAAGGAGGGTTTTAAAGGCTGGAAATATCTCAGCAGTGAAAAGGTTAATGTAACTCCCACAAGATGTTATTAAAATCAGTAATACCAATAATTGCAATTAATTTGACGCCATATTTCAATAAATTGACTTCATTCTATGTTTTTATTATTCATTTTATACATCTCAATAATGGATAAATCATATTTAAAGAAAAAAATTATACACTAAGACTGGGACTCGAACCCAGGATCCTTGGCTCTCTTTTTTTCTCTTCAAATATGATTTATCCATCATTCAGATGTATGAAATGAATACATCATAAAAGCACTGAAACAAGCCGTACTGGCTCTATAATGTAATATAAAATTCCCAAATAAATGTCTTCTTAATAAAGAAGTTGCCATTTGCAAACATAGAAGCAAAGGTTTCATAGTATTTGATGTGTGGAAATTGACAGTGTATATAAGAGAAAGATTTGCATTTAGATTGGAATTCACCCAGATAGCTTAGTCGGTACAGCATTGGTCTAGAAAGCCAAAGGTCCTGGGTATGAGTCCCATTCTAAGTGTATAATTTTTCTGATGTTTTTATTATTGATTTAACATTTCTCAATGAAAGATAAATTATATTTGAAGAGAAAAATTCCCGCCTAGACCGGGACTCGAACCCGGGACCCTTGGCTTTCCGGGCCAAGTGCTCTACCAACTGAGCTACCGAGGCGAGTTACGATCCAGACGCAAATTTTTCTCTTATATACGTTGTAATTCCCTATCGCCAAATGCTTTTGAAACCATTGCTTCCATCTTTGCAAATGGTAGCTTCTTAGTTAAGAAGACATTTATTGGGAATTTAACATTACTTTATAAAGCTAGTAAAACATCATTAGAAGCCTTACTAGCTTTATAAAGTAGTGTTAAATTCCCAATAAATGTCTTCTTAACTAAGAAGCCGCCATTTGCAAAGATGGAAGCAATGGTTTCAAAAGCATTTGGCGATAGGGAATTACAACGTATATAAGATAAAAATTTGCATCTGGATCGTAACTCGCCTCGGTAGCTCAGTTGGTAGAGCACTTGGCCCGGAAAGCCAACGGTCCCGGGTTTCGAGTCCCGGTCTAGGCGGGAATTTTTCTCTTCAAATATAGTATAATTTTTCTCTTTAAATATAACTTCATTCTGTTATAAAACATGTAAAAATCATTGTAAATGGCGGGAAGTAATTTGAAAAATGAAATCCTAATAATACTATTTGACAGGAGTGTTATGAAGTCATTTAAAAAAGTCATGTGATATGTTGGAAACTTTAGCCAAAATTTGGATTTTGAATATGAAAAATTAATTGGCCTGTAATGAGATTTGAAACCCTTAGTGACCTCTAGTGAGTGTGTAGATCGAGGTTCAGGCCCAAATCCTCATTTAGGTCTTAATTTTTCATTTCATAATAATAACTGTCCATCATTGCGAAGGAAGATGCCTATAGCTTGTTAAAGCACTGGTGTACACAACCAGAGATACTGGGTTCAAATTCCGATTTAGGCATATATTTTTCTCTTCAAACTTAAAATCAAAGCCTTATTAAGGAACCTCAAGATTAAATTAGAGCTTCAGAGCAAAATTTAATTGACTTGTCCCATTCAAGTAATACCTTAGTGATGATAGGGAATGTTATTGTTAGAGCAACTTACCTTCGATACCTTGAACAACAAGTAGGTTACTGGTCGTTCAACACCAACACAGAACACTCTTGGGATGTCATCTGTAAAAAGTAATAATAATAATACGAGGGAATTCAAAAAGAATAATTTAAATGGTTTTTGAAAGAAATAATTAAAAATAAATTAAAGAAAGAATTCAGACAACAACAAAAAAAATTAAAACAATACACTACCCTGCAATCTGATTCAAAGAAGTAAAGTAAAGTAATCCCACTACAGGCTCAGCAGGTCCTTGGGGTAGTAGGAGGTTAAGGCTCCCACTTTTTCTGGACAATCGGCACTTTATATCAGCCAGGTTGTCAGCCCTGCGTGACGGTCGCCTTTATCACCAGAACAAGCATCTGGTACTCATTTCCATTAGAGGCTGAGTCGACCCCAGGGCCATTGTGCCGCCAGGTAGTTTGGGTCAGATTAAAAATCCTGACCTCCGGCTTGTAGCGCAGTGCCTTAACCATTACGCTAAGGCGTGCCCCCACATTCAAAGAACGGAAAACAATTCAAGAAAATTACTTATCCTGAAATACGTAACAAATTTCAAAAAATTTTCAAGAAATTCAATATTACATTGACACTGATAAATAAATTTAGCCTTGGTAATCTATTAATAATCAATAAGAAATTGAACACCCCAGATAGCAAAAAATCTGGAATTTATCAAATTAATTGTAAGGACTGCAATAAAGTATACGTAGGAAAAACAAAAAGGAATTTGGATACTCGCACAAAGGAACACTTTAGAAATATTAAAAATGGTGAATGATGAAAAATCAGCTATTGCAGCACATAGTTTATTGGAGAGTCATAAATTGAAAACGAGGCCCAACTTTTAAACATTTGGAAAAACCTTTAGAATTGACATTTTGGGGAAAAAATATATATATAGATGAACAAATTTAGATCCATAAATTTCAAAATTCGTGTGATGAATGGGACCTGATCTTGAAGTTCATCAAATCAACACCAGATGGCAACGTTATAGATGAGATTCCAATGAAAATCCGGCAGTCATAATGTCGGTTGAAAAGATGGTTCTCTTGAAAACTGCAGTTCCCGTGTTTAAGAAAACAAACTATGAGGTAAGATATAAAAAATTACTCAATAATTCATGAATTAAGAATACTCATAATGTTATTTCCCACATTTAACTATGAATTCAAAAGAAGTTGAATTAAATTACAAATACAAAGGTTAACTCTATGCTGTGCAACAGGAGCTATTGGTTTCAATGATGTAAGACATGGTCATGTGAGGCATTGTATATTTTGAGCAAGACGGTGCCACTTTACACCTGGCAAAACCTCTTATACGGGACTTGGTAGATTGTAATCAAATGGTAAAGAGAGAAATTTGTATGCCTGAACCGGGAATCGAACCCCGAACCTTCAGCTTTCCGTGCTGATGCTCTTAACCATTGAGCTAATCCAGGCTTCCTTCCCATCCAAGCATAAATCTTTCTTTTACCTTACTGTCTTGGTCCCACATTCAAATGCAATGAATCATCATTCACAAATACACAATGAATGGCTTCTACCTGAAGAAGACATGAAGGGACTCCACATAGCTATAACATTATTTATTAAATTAATATTAAGAAGCTATTGAAATAAGTATATTAAAGTACACAACTCAATTATTGTAATCAAATGGTAAAGAGAAAAATGTATGCCTGATTCATAGCATTTGAATGTGGGACCAAGACAATAAGGTAAAGCAAGTATTTATGCTTGGATGGGAAGGAAGCCTGGATTAGCTCAATGGTTAAGAGCATCAGCACGGAAAGCTGAAAGTTCGGGGTTCGATTCCCTGTTCAGGCATACAAATTTTTTCTTTACAATTTGATTACAATAATTTAGTTGTGTACTTTAATACACTTATTTCAATCATAGTAACAGCTTTAGCTTCTTAATATTAATTTAATACTTGGTAGATTGTTCAAAACATGTCAATACTCACTCGGGTTTCTGGACCTGAATTTCCTGCAGTGGAAGTAAAAAATGCGGTTCTTCTCGTACAGCATGACGACTTCTCTAACCAGGCGCTTGCCCAGTGGCTCCTCTACTCCAATGTACAACACATCATATGTTTTTTATCATCCACACTGAAGAGCAAATTTATGTCTGAACAGAAAAATTTCCATCTAAACTGAGATTTGAACCCATGGTCTCTGGTTCTAACTAACTCACTGGCACTATTGAACCCCTTAGGTTCATAGCTGCAAGGACATAACCTCTCCACACATCCCTATCCTGAGATAACATTTTATAATTATCCCTTATATAATCTACTTCCCTCAAATCATGGTTAATGTTATTCTCACATCCCATTCTTGGTCTACCAACTAGGTGTTTTCCTTCTGGTTTTCCTACAAGAAACTTCCATTCCCCAATCGTGCCTTGTTCCCTGCCAATCACAGTCTCTGAGATCTCACTGTTTTAATTATATCTGGTTCCTATAAAGATCATGTAGCTTATGTTTTGTTTAGAATATTGAAATTATTATTTTTATTCATGCACCAGGTTGTCATTTCGACATTTGTGGTGTAATTGTGTAACCCACTTCTGAGGTTGGGACACCTGGAAGGCGGAGATACAGCTGCCCCGATGATGCGCCAGGAGAGTCCTTAATCCTAAACTTAATCTAGGCAAATATGAATGATGATGGCCATATGATGTTCGGGGATCGTTCGTGCCTTATTTCCTGACATTTGTGAGGAAAACCCCTGAAAAAACCTCACTCAGGAAACTTGTCCTGACCAGGGAAGGAACCCGGGCCCACTGTGTGACAAGGCAGTGCATTTCCTTGAGACCATATATCTGCACAAAATTTGAACATCAAAGGTGTGCTTCATTATCTGGCATTCAAAATTAATAATGAACAGATATGCCAAAAATGATAATAATAATTTCCCATTGTAAGTAAAAAAACATTAGATGAATGCACAATTCAGTTAATTTCAAGTATTCTTCTCTGCTACCTTTATCTATCTTGTTTCCGATTAGCCAATTGTGCAAATTTCAAACTGTTTTTTTTTCTTTCGGAATTTTAGAAAACAGTGAGGTAACATCAAATGACAAGAATTTTCCACTGCTAACTAAATAACTAACTCACTGGCACTATTGAACCCGTAGATTCATGGCTGTGCAGACAAAAGCTCTCCATACATCCCTATCCTGAGCCTATGTTTTCTAATTATTCCGTGTGTATAATCTACTTCCCCAAATCATAGTTAATGTTATTCTCCCGCCTCATTCTTGTCTACGAACTGGGCATTTTCCCTCTGTTTTCTACAAGAAGCTTCCATGCACATCTTTCATTCCCCATATGCGCAACATGTCCTGCCCATCGCAGTCTATGAGACTTAACTGTTCTTATTATATCTGGCTTCCTATAAAGACCATGTAGTTCACTTTTATATAGAGTTCTCCATTTTATATTTAAAGAGAAAAATTATACGCTCAGACCGGGACTTGAACCCGGGACCCTTGGTTTTCTAGTCCAAGTGCTCTACCATTTGAGCTACCTGAGCAAGTACCGATCTAAACGCAAATCTTTCTCTATATACGTTGAAATTCCCGCCCCAAATGCTTTGAAGCCTTTGCTTCTATCTTTGCAAATGGCGGCTCCTATATTAAGAAGACATATTTGGGAATTATACATTACATTATAAATGCCAGTACGGCTATTTTCGATGTTTTTATTATTAATTTCATACATCTCAATGATGGATAAATCATATTTAAAGAGAAAAATTATACGCTCAGACCGGGACTTGAACCCGGGACCCTTGGTTTTCTAGTCCAAGTGCTACCTGAGCAAGTACCGATCTAAACGCAAATCTTTCTCTATATACGTTGAAATTCCCGCCCCAAATGCTTTGAAGCCTTTGCTTCTATCTTTGCAAATGGCGGCTCCTATATTAAGAAGACATATTTGGGAATTATACATTACATTATAAATGCCAGTACGGCTATTTTCGATGTTTTTATTATTAATTTCATACATCTCAATGATGGATAAATCATATTTAAAGAGAAAAATTATACGCTCAGACCGGGACTTGAACCCGGGACCCTTGGTTTTCTAGTCCAAGTGCTCTACCATTTGAGCTACCTGAGCAAGTACCGATCTAAACGCAAATCTTTCTCTATATACGTTGAAATTCCCGCCCCAAATGCTTTGAAGCCTTTGCTTCTATCTTTGCAAATGGCGGCTCCTATATTAAGAAGACATATTTGGGAATTATACATTACATTATAAATGCCAGTACGGCTATTTTCGATGTTTTTATTATTAATTTCATACATCTCAATGATGGATAAATCATATTTAAGAGAAAAATTATACGCTCAGACCGGGACTTGAACCCGGACCCTTGGTTTCCTAGTCCAAGTGCTCACCATTTGAGCTACCTGAGCAAGTACCGATCTAAATGCAAATCTTTCTCTATATACGTTGAAATTCCCGCCCCAAATGCTTTGAAGCCTTTGCTTCTATCTTTGCAAATGGCGGCTCCTATATTAAGAAGACATATTTGGGAATTATACATTACATTATAAATGCCAGTACGGCTATTTTCGATGTTTTTATTATTAATTTCATACATCTCAATGATGGATAAATCATATTTAAATAGAAAAATTATACGCTCAGACCGGGACTTGAACCCGGGACCCTTGGTTTTCTAGTCCAAGTGCTCTACATTTGAGCTACCTGAGCAAGTACCGATCTAAACGCAAATCTTTCTTTATATACGTTGAAATTCCGCCCCAAATGCTTTGAAGCCTTTGCTTCTATCTTTGCAAATGGCGGCTCCTATATTAAGAAGACATATTGGGAATTATACATTACATTATAAATGCCAGTACGGCTATTTTCGATGTTTTTATTATTAATTTCATACATCTCAATGATGGATAAATCATATTTAAAGAGAAAAATTATACGCTCAGACCGGGACTTGAACCCGGGACCCTTGGTTTTCTAGTCCAAGTGCTCTACCATTTGAGCTACCTGAGCAAGTACCGATCTAAACGCAAATCTTTCTCTATATACGTTGAAATTCCCGCCCCAAATGCTTTGAAGCCTTTGCTTCTATCTTTGCAAATGGCGGCTCCTATATTAAGAAGACATATTTGGGAATTATACATTACATTATAAATGTCTTCTTAATATAGGAGCCGCCATTTGCAAAGATAGAAGCAAAGGCTTCAAAGCATTTGGGGCGGGAATTTCAACGTATATAGAGAAAGATTTGCGTTTAGATCGGTACTTGCTCAGGTAGCTCAAATGGTAGAGCACTTGGACTAGAAACCAAGGGTCCCGGGTTCAAGTCCCGGTCTGAGCGTATAATTTTTCTCTTTAAATATGATTTATCCATCATTGAGATGTATGAAATTAATAATAAAAACATCGAAAATAGCCGTACTGGCATTTATAATGTAATGTATAATTCCCAAATATGTCTTCTTAATAAAGGAGCCGCCATTTGCAAAGATAGAAGCAAAGGTTCAAAGCATTTGGGGCGGGAATTTCAACGTATATAGAGAAAGATTTGCATTTAGATCGGTACTTGCTCAGGTAGCTCAATGGTAGAGCACTTGGACTAGAAAACCAAGGGTCCCGGGTTCAAGTCCCGGTCTGAGCGTATAATTTTTTCTCTTTAAATATGATTTATCCATCATTGAGATGTATGAAATTAATAATAAAAACATCGAAAATAGCCGTACTGGCATTTATAATGTAATGTATAATTCCCAAATATGTCTTCTTAATATGGTTGGTTGGTATCTAATGTCGAGCACTTGATAATGAAATCATTCGCTCTCTCTTGCACTCCAATATTTAGCAGAAAGGCTGGTCTCTTCTACAAAAGCTGGACAACGGAGGAGATGGTTTCTTTCCATATCTTCATTTAAATTGCAAAAAGGGCATTTAGGTGAATCTGTTATGCCAATTCTGTGTAGGTGTTTATTCAAGCAGTCATGTCCCGTTAGCAGTCTGAATGTTGCTACTGCAGATTTTCTTTGTAATGTAGTAATGTCATAAGCTTGTAGATTTTCCCATTCCTTTCCAGATGTTTTGGTGGTGTATTCTTCTCTAAGTTTATTGATGTATTTATTTGAGATAATTCTTTTGATAGAGTGAAAGGAAACTGGAGCAGAAATTGGGTTTGAAACAATTTTGCTACCCTTCTTGGCTAGAAAATCGGCTATTTCATTGCCTGTCACTCCACAATGGGCCGGAATCCATTGAAGTACAACTTTTTATGTAGACGGGATAAATGTTTTATCATTTTGTGACATTCGATAATTTTGATGCTTTTGGGTGTTGTGTCTCGTGTGTTATAGCAAGAATGGCTGCTTTGGAGTCACATAGAATTACAACTTTTGTAAATTTTTGGATGTGATATAAAAGATTTTGTAAACTTAAGAAAATTGCTAGAATTTCACATCAAAGTTTGTTGAATTTGTGTTTAGTTTACGATAAAAGGAAAAAAGTGGACATACTGTCTTCTTAATATAGGAGCCGCCATTTGCAAAGATAGAAGCAAAGGCTTCAAAGCATTTGGGGCGGGAATTTCAACGTATATAGAGAAAGATTGCGTTTAGATTCGGTACTTGCTCGGTAGCTCAATGGTAGAGCACTTGGACTAGAAAACCAAGGGTCCCGGGTTCAAGTCCCGGTCTGAGCGTATAATTTTTCTCTTTAAATATGATTTATCCATCATTGAGATGTATGAAATTAATAATAAAAAACATCGAAAATAGCCGTACTGGCATTTATAATGTAATGTATAATTCCCAAATATGTCTTCTTAATATAGGAGCCGCCATTTGCAAAGATAGAAGCAAAGGCTTCAAAGCATTTGGGGCGGGACATTTCAACGTATATAGAGAAGGATTTGCGTTTAGATCGGTACTTGCTCAGGTAGCTCAAATGGTATAGCACTTGGACTAGAAAACCAAGGGTCCCGGGTTCAAGTCCCGGTCTGAGCGTATAATTTTTCTCTTTAAATATGATTTATCCATCATTGAGATGTATGAAATTAATAATAAAAACATCGAAAATAGCCGTACTGGCATTTATAATGTAATGTATAATTCCCAAATATGTCTTCTTAATATAGGAGCCGCCATTTGCAAAGATAGATAGAAGCAAAGGCTTCAAAGCATTTGGGGCGGGAATTTCAACGTATATAGAGAAGGATTTGCGTTTAGATCGGTACTTGCTCAGGTAGCTCAAATGGTAGAGCACTTGGACTAGAAAACCAAGGGTCCCGGGTTCAAGTCCCGGTCTGAGCGTATAATTTTTCTCTTTAAATATGATTTATCCATCATTGAGATGTATGAAATTAATAATAAAAACATCGAAAATAGCCGTACTGGCATTTATAATGTAATGTATAATTCCCAAATATGTCTTCTTAATATAGGAGCCGCCATTTGCAAAGATAGAAGCAAAGGCTTCAAAGCATTTGGGGCGGGAATTTCAACGTATATAGAGAAGGATTTGCGTTTAGATCGGTTACTTGCTCAGGTAGCTCAAATGGTAGAGCACTTGGACTAGAAAACCAAGGGTCCCGGGTTCAAGTCCCGGTCTGAGCGTATAATTTTTCTCTTTAAATATGATTTATCCATCATTGAGATGTAATGAAATTAATAATAAAAACATCGAAAATAGCCGTACTGGCATTTATAATGTAATGTATAATTCCCAAATATGTCTTCTTAATATAGGAGCCGCCATTTGCAAAGATAGAAGCAAAGGCTTCAAAGCATTTGGGGCGGGAATTTCAACGTATATAGAGAAGGATTTGCGTTTAGATCGGTACTTGCTCAGGTAGCTCAAATGGTAGAGCACTTGGACTAGAAAACCAAGGGTCCCGGGTTCAAGTCCCGGTCTGAGCGTATAATTTTTCTCTTTAAATATGATTTATCCATCATTGAGATGTATGAAATTAATAATAAAAACATCGAAAATAGCCGTACTGGCATTTATAATGTAATGTATAATTCCCAAATATGTCTTCTTAATATAGGAGCCGCCATTTGCAAAGATAGAAGCAAAGGCTTCAAAAGCATTTGGGGCGGAAATTTCAACGTATATAGAGAAGGATTTGCGTTTAGATCGGTACTTGCTCAGGTAGCTCAAATGGTAGAGCACTTGGACTAGAAAACCAAGGGTCCCGGGTTCAAGTCCCGGTCTGAGCGTATAATTTTTCTCTTTAAATATGATTTATCCATCATTGAGATGTATGAAATTAATAATAAAAACATCGAAAATAGCCGTACTGGCATTTATAATGTAATGTATAATTCCCAAATATGTCTTCTTAATATAGGAGCCGCCATTTGCAAAGATAGAAGCAAAGGCTTCAAAGCATTTGGGGCGGGAATTTCAACGTATATAGAGAAGGATTTGCATTTAGATCGGTACTTGCTCAGGTAGCTCAAATGGTAGAGCACTTGGACTAGAAAACCAAGGGTCCCGGGTTCAAGTCCCGGTCTGAGCGTATAATTTTTCTCTTTAAATATGATTTATCCATCATTGAGATGTATGAAATTAATAATAAAAACATCGAAAATAGCCGTACTGGCATTTATAATGTAATGTATAATTCCCAAATATGTCTTCTTAATATAGGAGCCGCCATTTGCAAAGATAGAAGCAAAGGCTTCAAAGCATTTGGGGCGGGAATTTCAACGTATATAGAGAAGGATTTGCGTTTAGATCGGTACTTGCTCAGGTAGCTCAAATGGTAGAGCACTTGGACTAGAAAACCAAGGGTCCCGGGTTCAAGTCCCGGTCTGAGCGTATAATTTTTCTCTTTAAATATGATTTATCCATCATTGAGATGTATGAAATTAATAATAAAAACATCGAGTTCTCCATTTACCTGTCTGTTCATCTCTCTTTGGTCCAGAAATTTTCCCTAAGAACTTTATTCTCAAATACTCGTAATCTCCTTTCCCCCTTTAAAGCAAGCATCTACATAATGTAACTGGGAGAATAACAGGTTAAAAGAGGAGCAAATTGTGTTCCGACCACTATCTACTCACAGCACAATCATCCCCAAATTCCTTACAGGGAAAAAAGTGCATGATGAAGCAAGGGAATCAACAATAAAACTGAAGCAGGAAGAAAAATTTAAATTGTATTTGTTTAATCAGGATAGCATCAAAAACCTATATAAAGAAAGACTGAAGATTCAAATTGAGAATTTGGATTACAAGGAAGACATAGAAGAAGAATGTAATCAATTAGAGGAAATAATACAATCAATTAAAGGAAATAATACATTCGGCAGCAAAAGAAGCATTAGGCACAATAAATAAACAACAAAATACACAAGATTGGTGGAATGATGATATTGAAGAATTAACCAAAAAGAAGAAAAAAATGTTACTTAGAATGGTTGGCAAATAATACAACAGAGAATGGACAGAATACAAGAGAACAAATGCCAAAGTTAAAAGGAAAGTGATAAAAGAAAAAAAACAAATTATGGAAAAACAAATGCCAAGAAATAGAAAGTTATATAGGAGGATCACGATCATCAGAAGTATGGAGATTTTTAAAAACACTGAAAACCAACCAAGGATCCAGCAAGATAAATTTGTTAGTAAAATCTGATGCAGAAAAACATTACAAAGCTTTACTGTCAGAAACTAGAAATGAGTTTATGGAAACAATAGAAAATCCAACTATAGAAATGAATGCTCTGGAAATTGATACAATATATATAGATTAGAATTAGAAATTCAAACCCTAAAGAATAAAAAAGGCACGAGGGCCAGGAAACATACCCAATGAGTTAATTAAATACGGCCCAAAAAATGTAATAGGTAGATTGAGGGACTTGTTTATAAGTGCATTGCAATACAGAAGATTCCTGATGAATGGAAAATAAGCTACATGTAACCAATACACAAGAAGGGTGATAGAAGAGACGCAAAAAACTACAGAGGACTAAGTATAAATAACACATTATATAGAATATTTACGAAGTTATTAAAAACAAAGTTACAAAAAGATATTAAAGACAAATTAGGAGAAATCAAAATGGATTCAGACTGGAAGGTCATGTGTTGAAAATATATTTGTAATCCAACAGTTAATTGAAAAATGGACTGCAGTTGGAGAAGAAACCCATTTGACAATGATAGATTTAGAGAAAGCTTATGACTCAATTCCGAGGAACAAATTATGGGAAGTATTAGAGAAATACAATATTGATAGAAACCTAATAGAAATTATTAAACAAATCTATAAACATAACTCCGCTTATGTTAAAATTGGTAATATAATGTCTAATCCTATAAAAACCACAAAGGGATTGAAACAAGGGTGCAGTCTATTACCAATTTTATTTAATATTTATGTAGAATTTATATTAATGAAATGGAAACAAGCTGCAAAGGTATGGGGATCCCAATAGGCAACAGATTTTTGCTGACATTACAATTTGCTGATGATCAACTGGTTTTAGCGCAAGACAAATATGATATGGAATTCATGATAAACAGGTTGAAAAAACACATATGAATCATGGGGTCTCACAGTAAATTTACAAAAAAAGAGAATAACTGGCAATAAATAGCAATGATAGAGAAAATTTAATATTGGAAGAAGGAATCCAAATAAAACAAGTGAAACAAACTAAATATTGGGAATAATTATGGACAACATTGAAGGTATAGGCAAAGAGAACATAAAACATAGAATTGAGTAGGCAAATAATATTATCGGTAAATTCCAAATGGTGGGATAAGCATATTTGGAAAGACACAAAAAATATTAAGTTATGTAGATAGGAAATAACACTATGATTAATTTTAGGAAGTTATATTTTGAGGTTATTTTAATTATATTATTTTTAGTCTGGACATCTTACCACAATATTAATGTTGCTGGGAAAGCTGACGATAAAACAGAATTGTTTTGAAACATGTCCAAGAACAAATCAACATTAATATTGAGGTAAGATGTCCAGACTAAAAATAATATAATTAATAACACTATGAGGTTTTTAATATTGTTTTATGTTTTATATTTCACTCACCTCATACTCCATGAGTATGAGGTGAGTGAAATAATAAAAAATAAACAATAAAAAAATATATTGGTAAAACATTGGTGGAATCTGTTGCAATGTATGGAAATGAGGTATGGACAATCAATAAGTACTACAAGAATAGACTAATAGCTCTAGAAATGGATTATTTATGCAGAACTGCCAGAAAGTCAAAATTAGAACATGTCACAAATAAGGAAATTAGAAACATAATGGAAGCAGAAGAAAGCACAACTGAAAGAATTGAGAAGGAATTAAAGTGGTTAGGACATGTTTTAAGAATGGAAGATGAGCGATGGCCGAAGCAACTATATGAATGGCATCTGAACAGAAAGAGGAAAAGAGAGAGACCAAAGTTAACATGGAAGGAAAACATGAAGACAGTAATGCAAGCAAGAGGGCTAAGCATCGAAGATGCCTAAGATTGTAGGCTTTGGAGGTTTGGCACGGGAAGACAGCAGCAGCTGTAAAAACCCAAAGATAGATCGAGAGAATAACAGTTTTATATATTTTCAGATTAACGTTTTTCTTAAGGAGTTGGGATGTCAAGAATCTCTGTAATGCATGATAGCACATATTTCCAGAATTGAGCCTATGTTTAATTTCTTTGTGCATAACATTCCTATTTGTGATTATTGTTCCTAAGTATTTGAATTTTCCAGTGTTAGATTTTCAAAATGTTTCATTCCCTTGATTTATTACTTGACCATTTAAATATCTGATAAGTAGGTGAACAACTGGCTTATTCAAGTAACCGGAATTACTTACTGGTCTTCTCTTATCAGGGAGAACCACTTCTGCGCCATCTAGGCACATTGTGCGGGCAAGCAGGTCAGCGTAGGCCGGTAGTATGTTCAGGTACTTCAGCAATTCTTCGTCTTTCATTGCAATAATGACTCTACCATCCACTTCATTAATTACAAATCTGTACACATATCAATATCAGTATGAGGTTTAATTTCAGATTTCATTTAATCTCACCTCATATCCAATCTTCTAATTATACTGGTTTCAAAGCTTAGGTGACTTCATCTTCAGTAATTTCTTGTCAACCGATGTTATGTCGATCAGCAGAAAACTGCTTTCTTCCTTCCTCTGTTGGTGAAAACAATGAACCTCCGGATCAAATCAAAATCCCTGAGAATTTCAAAATTCATAAGTGTTTAGAAAAAAACAAGAAAGAAAAATTTATGAATTTCGAAATTTCCATGGATTTGATCCAGAAGTTCATCGATCCACCAACAGAAGTAGTTCTCCTGATCAACATATCAGTCGACAAGAAATTACTGAAGATGAAGTCACCTAAGCTAGGAAACTGGTATAATTAGATAAAGCAGGATTTTAATATCATAATAAATATGAAAGTGTAAGTTAATAATTTTATACTTTAAAATTCTTTTAATATTTAAATATAACTTAAATAAAGAAAAACATCTAAATAATTCATTGGTTTCATACATCTCAATGATGGATAAATCATATTTCTCTTCAAATATAATTCATTGGTGTTCATTGTTGAATAAAAATGTCTCAGTAACAATTAAAGAAATTGTATTACATAACAGTCTTTCTAAATAATGCTTTTAAAATTGTTTTAAGTCATTGTTGTCAGAATTATGAAACTTTCTGTTATAACTGTAATAAGAACACCTGCTTAACTTCATATTTTTAAATGAAAGTAAACTAAACTCTGATTGGATGTTAAAACAATTAACTTTTTGATTTAACAAATCAAATTTAAACCTTATATTTAATGGGCTATTAACCAATAGAATTTAAACATATAACATCATGTGATGTAATAATGTTCTTTAAAATTATAAATGAACTACACTAGTCATTCTGCATACAACTTTCAACAAACATAGAAGCAATTGAGCTCTCCTGATAAAATGTGATATTTAATACTAGAAGAATAACTGATTTAAGAAATTAAAATAATTTAATTTTAATTGACGGTGAAGAATAATACCACCTACATTTATTTAATCAGCTGGGAACCTACAAAGTGAATAAATTTGTAATTATTTCTACAAGAAACATTTTTGTTATGATTGTGAAGTGCCCTATCCTGTGTACCAACTTCCGACCCTAAGAAGAGAATCTAGCTCTACCGAAAATTAAACCCAATCTGAGCCAGTAATTTGGGACACCAGTCCTTCAAAATGTTACTACAGCATCAGGCATAAAGAGAGTTAGCTGCTTCAAAACATCGCAACAACATGGGAAAAGAATTACTTCTTCATAGAAGACTGGATATGAGGTGAGCTATAAAGCATTTTAAATTATATCTTATGAGGTCGTGTGTTCAATTCCACTGTCTTGTTTTTTCCCATCCTTATTTCAATTAATTTTGGGTGTTTTCTTTAATCTGATTTCCTTTGTTTTATTTACTTATACAAAATTATTTTCCCTTGCACGACACACAACAAATTAGAATGCATTTTAGTTTCTCAAATAGCTGTGCACTTGTAAACCAAGTAGCTGACCTCTGATCATGCGCAATGGTTTCGTTCTGAGACTTAAAAATTATCTGTGAGCCATCAATTCTTTCAAAGGCTGTACATTAAGATGCTATTGAGCCTTCAAAGGGAGATGAGAAACAGAAAAAGACGTGGTCCCAGGTTTGATTCCCGGTCAGACCATAGGAATATTTTTGAAGGGAATTATTCCTGTGGTTGTCCATGGTCTGAAATTTAGCTTAGCTTAGGTCTTTCCTGGTGCTTCATTATCATTTCTCACCCATCATATCTTTGGGGTAACTCTGTTTTTCAGGTTCCCCAACCTAAGAAATGCCAATGGGAAGGGAGAAGAGCCAGAAATGTCACAATAGACAAACCTACTATTCTTACAGTAAAATCAAAGTCTAAGGAAATGTTGTTTACTTACGTTGCTTGTATCGAAAGTTTCGGGTACGGGGGGAATCCCTTGCAGTCAAGGCATCGACCTCGTTGGAAGATGCCAGAGCACTTCAAACAAGTGACCTTCGCTTTTAACTCCAAGAGTTTAGCTCTATGGACTATACCCCAGAAAAAGCTGCCAGGTGGGGCTAAGGCAGCTCTCTTCGTGATGCTGTACATTTCGCCCCAGTCCTCGGGAACAGCATCTCCAGAGGCAGCATGTAACTTCGACTGAGGCTCAGCAACGACGGGATGCACACTGCTATTAGTAGAAATGACGGAAGGCACATCAACAGCAGCCCTACTAGGGATGACATCAACATTAGCAGGAACACCACTAACAGGATGTACGGGTGCATTCTCTGCAGTTTTTCTGTAACCAAACATATTTCTAAATTAGTTTAAATATAAATTAATGAGTCATTTTAACATCTTACCTCATATTTCATGTTTTTCAAACACGGTAACTATAGTTTTCAAATGATCTTGTCATTCATTTTCAACCGCCATTATGACTACCGGATATTCGTTGGAATCTCCCTCTATAACGTTGCCATCTGGTTAACCTCATAATGTGTTTCCCAATTTTAACTTTGAATAGTTTAAATATATTTAATTAATGTTGGGAAGTAAACATTATGAGGTATTAACCTTTTTTTATATAGGAATTATCACTGTGAGGTTCAATTCAATATTAAATTAAAAGATTCTTACCTCTCCTCACATTATTCTTATCTACTTAACAGAATAATGTGAGGAGAGGTAAGAATCTTTTAATTTAATATTATGAGGTATAATCATTAAAATTCATCGGAAAACATATTGTTTAAACAACTCACCTCATAGGATTCATGCTTCCATGATATCGCAATTTCAAACATAATCATGTTCATCGTCAGCCATAACTCCGACTGAAGTCGACTCAGTCGGAGTTATGGCTGACGATGAACATGATTATGTTTGAAATCGCAATATCATGGAAGCATGAATCCTATGAGGTGAGTTGTTTAAACAATATGTTCTCCGATGAATTTTAGTTTAAATATACATATTTTCATATGATGTTTTTATTATTCATTTCACTGAAAAAAATCATAGAAAAGAGAAGAGAACATAACTTAGAAACTCACATAGGATTTATAGATTTGGGTAATGCCTTCGATCGAGTAAACAGACAGAAATTATGGAAATATTACGAATGAAAGGATACCCGCTGTGCCTTGTTGAAACAAATAAAGACATTATATGAAGACACAAATATAATTATAGATACCGGATTCAAAAGAACAGATACAATCAAAACAAATACTGGATTACAACAAGGATGTAGTTTATCACCCACTTTTTTTAATATATATATATATATATATATATATATATATATATATAGACGATATTTTAAATAAATGGAAAGTTTTAGTGAATCCAGGAATAAGAATGGATAATAAAGCATGCATAAATAATCTTCTATTTAATAAATTAATGAGTCATTTTAACATCTTACCTCATATTTCATGTTTTTTCAAACACGGTAACTATAGTTTTCAAATGATCTTGTCATTCATTTTCAACCGCCATTATGACTACCGGATATTCGTTGGAATCTCCCTCTATAACGTTGCCATCTGGTGTTGATTTGACGAACTTCGAGATATCGTTGCCATCTGGTGTTGATTCGATGAACTTCGAGATTTTAACTTTGAATAATCTTCTATTTGCTGACGATGTAATCATAATAAAAAAAATGAAGACGACTTACAAAAATCAATGCATGCATTAAATGAAATATGTAAATTATTATGATCTAAAGATTTCTGTAAGGAAAACTAAGATCATGGCTTTTAGAGAAAGAGATCCAGTGAGATCCAAAATTATTTTAGAAAATCAAAGTATAGAACAGGTTTAAGTTATGTAGATAGGAAATAACAGTATGAGGTTTCTTAATATTGTTTATATTTTATTATTTCACTCACCTCATACTCCATAACTCCTCGCAAACCCTGTATGAGGTGAGTGAAAAAATAAAAAATAAACAATATAGAACAGGTGTCTAAATATTTGGGCTGTGATGTTGGCTACAATGTGGAAAGAGATATTGACTCCAAAATAAATCAATTTCAGACGGTGTGGTGTGTGGAACAATACAGAGAACATTAAAAAATAAAATTAGAAAAGAAACCAAGATAAAAATGTATAATGTTATGGCGGTTCCCACAATATTGTATGGATGTGAAACTTGGGCTCCAATGAAAAAACAGAAGGATAGAATACAGACGACAGAGATGAGGTTCCTTAGACAAGTAAAAGGATGTACAAGACTTGATAGAATAAGAAATGAGGATATAAGAGAAGAATTTGAAAGTACAGCCTTTATTGGATAAGGTCACGAATTACAGACAGAAATGGATTGATCATATGGATGGAATGAGTAAGGAGAGATATCCATTGTTAGCAAGAAATTATCAAGCAAGAGGAAGACGTGATGTTGGAAGACCTAGAAGACGTTGGGCTGATGCATTATGAAGTCGGAACGGGCAATTGCCTAATCCCTGCAGTGATGATGATGATTATTCATTTCATACATCTCAATGATGCATAAATCATATTTGAAGAGAAAAATTATATGCTCTAACTGGGATTCGAACCCAGTACAGCATTGGTCTACATAGATAAAGGTCCTGGGTTCAAGTCCCAGTCTGAGTGTATAATTTTTCTCTTCAAATATGATTTATCCACCATTGAGAAGTATGAAATGAATAAAAAAACATTGAAAGAGGCCATACTGGCTTTCTTAATAAAGAAGCTGTCATTTGCAAACATAGATGCAAAGGTTTATAGCATTTGGTACACGGGAATTGACAACATATACAAGAGAAAAAATTTGTGTTTAGATTGGAACTCGCCCAGATAGCTCAGTCGGTAGAGCATTGGTCTAGAAAGCCAAAGGTCCTGGGTTCGAGTCCCAGTCTCAGCATGTAATTTTTCTCCTCAAATATATTTCTTTTGTGTTATATTTTATATTAACACTTTCTAGAATTGGATACAGTTTTATTTTAAAAGGAAGAATTATACATCATGAGATGTATGAAATGAATAATAATAATAAATAATAATATCAAAAGAAAAATTATGTTTGAACCAGGAATCTCTGACTGTAAGTCAGTGCGATAACCGTTACGCCATTCAAAACTTCTGATAGGAACGTCACTTACACAGCATGAGGTACTCTTCCCAAACAATATTCCACTAATGAGATATGTATTTCTTTTAAATTGTATAGTTGCCCAGAAAAGGGAGGATTTATGTTTGGATGGAAATGAAGCCTGAACTAGCTCAGTGGTCAGAGCATCAGCACAAAAAGCTGATTCAGGGCTCGATTCCTGGTTCAGGCCAAACATTTTTCTCTTTCCCATTGATTACAATTGTACCGAAATCAAGATTTCAATACAGGGTTTACGTCGTGCTGCACTACCTATATGTCATCGCATCTCCATTTCGTGTGCGATCTTCGTGAACAGTGCCAAATGCTCCCCTAGCCATCCCTTTCTTTCCTAGTAGCGCCGTGGGCTATCACGCATTCTCCCCTCTCCTTGTGAACTCTCATAAATAGCTGTGTTTTCTAACATCGCATCATCATCTGTTGAGTTATCGCCGCAGTCTGGTCAGTGTAGCTCAGAAGAGCTAATTTGGTTTGTCAGTCCTTTAGGCCAGGGTGGGGCCGCAACTCTAGGCTGGACTAGTGTGAGTGTAAATGTATGTATGTTTATTGACATTATTTTTGTATAGATCAATGATAGCATTATTTTCTTTATCAAACTAATTATTTATTCATTATTTTTCAATGTTATATCTGACTATCTTTTTAAACTCGCATTAAAACTTTGGTTGTATATTACTTAATTATGCCTATTCATTTGGCAGCTAGCCTATCTCAGATATAAAGGTAAAATTCCAAAGCTTACTCAAGCGTGTGTAAGTTCCTCTTTCCTTAAAGCTTCCACGATTATGGCCCATAGCTCACAACACACTACATGTTTGAAAATTTATTAAGTAAAGTTGAATTAATCTTTGTCTTTTATGGGCCCAGGCAAAGATATCTTAATTTGATCAGTCTATGTTTTCTATTCAAAATAGTTATCAACAATAATGGTTTGATCCAGCACCAACAAGCTGTGTACAATAATTTAGTTGTGTACATTAATTTACTTATTTCAAGTAACAGCTTTAGCTTCTTAATATTAATTTTAAAAATTTGGGTTTTCATTGGATTAGTGCTCTATCCAGAGAATATCATGGTGATGGATGTAAAACTATCCCTACTCTGTTTATTTTTTTATTATTTCACTCACCTCATACTTCATAACTTCTTGCAGACCTAGGTTTCATCACACCTTTGTGACATTCTCAATGCTGTGTCACGTTCACAACTGACGTCCAATGGCTGTGAACGTGACACAGCATTGAGAATGTCACAAATGGTGTGATGAAACCTAGGTCTGCAAGAAGTTATGAAGTATGAGGTGAGTGAAATAATAAAAAATAACAATACTAAAAAATCTCATAGTATTATTTCCTATATACTAACTTAATATCCCTACTCTCTTCAAGACCTGTTTTATTTATTTTTAAAAGTTGGCATTCAAGCGAATACTGTAACAAAATGGCAGAAGCATTTAGTCAAGTCATAAGTAGCAGTGCAGAAAAAACAATATTGCACATTCCACCACATTTCCGTGAATTCTATCAGAATCTTAGAGAAATTGAGTGAAAATAAGAAAGACTCAAAGAACATAATGAAATAACATTAAATGGAAAATAAATATTGAACTCTGATTTAGTTAGAAACTTTTCTAATTGAATCAGTGTTCAATACATATTTTCTATTTCTTATTGTAGCATTTTTAGTTAAATATGGATTAGATCTCTTTTTTTTTAAATCATTATGAAGTTACATTTTGAGGTTTAATTTAATATTTGAGTTTGTATATATTTTTTCTAACATTCTTACCTCATATGTTTATTTTGTTGGACGATCGTTTCAAAGCTATTGCTCCATCTTCAGCTTGTTCACAAACTGAAGAAAAGAAAAAACCAGTTTGTGACAAGCTGAAGGTGGAGCAATAGCTTTGAAACGATCGTCCAACAAATAAACATATGAGGTAAGAATGTTAAAAAAATACAAACTCAAATATGGATTAGATCATTTTTCCACTCTATAAAGGTAGATCACTTTAGCAGTCAATTCTGTATTCAGTATTTTAAAATACAATAAGAAGCAATATTAAGAGTTTTTCTTAAATATTCATTTCATATATCTCAATATAGAGATAGAAGCAAAGGTTTCATAGCATTTTGTGCATGGGAATTAATAACGTATATAAGAGAAAAATTTGCACCATTCGCTCAGGTAGCTCTGTCGGTGCAGTATTGGCCTAGAAAGCCAAAGGTCCTGGGTTCGAGCCCCAGTCTGAGCATATTATTTTTCTTCAAATCATTGAGCTGTATGAAATGAATAATAAAAACATTGAAAAACCCATACAGGCTTCATAATGTAATTTAACCTTTTTTTATATAGGAATTATCACTGTGAGGTTCAATTCAATATTAAATTTAATATAATTTAATATTCATAATGTAATGTCAAATTCCCAAATAAATGCCTTCTTAATAAAGAAGCTGCCATTTGCAAGATAGAAGCAAAGGTTTCATAGCATTTGGTGCGCGGGAATTAACAACGTATATATAAGAGAAAAATTTGTGTTTAGATTGGAGCTCGCTCAGGTAGCTCAGTCGGTAGAGAGTTGGCCTAGAAACTCAAGTCTGAGCATATAATTTTTCTCTTCAAATATAATTTGTTTAAATACTTACTCTTGTACGACTTTAAGTGAGTCCGACATCTTCAACACCTCAATACGGGTGTCGTCGGTTGAAGCCAGGTAGACATTCCCCCTGCCCGACTTGCACACTTTTAAGCTGGTAACCCTTATCCTCGTTCCTATGAGGAGCCCGCGAGGATATGACTTGTATCCCCACTGCCTGAGATACAAGGCGACTGTAGTCCCATCACCTTGCGTAGGATGTTGCAGCTTCAAGCAGATATTCCTCTTATCTGGAAATCAGTAACACAAAGATATCATTCATTAAAGACACAATTATTTAAACCCAGCGTGTGGTTGCTAAACCTAAATAAATTAAATATTAAATGTTAATATGACATATCATTACTTATTTTAGGATAGTTAATCATAAACAGATAGATGATGCATTAAAATTATTGAACATTCAAAGTCAAACTATAAAGTTCACTATGGAAAAGGAAATCAATGGAGAATACCATTTTTAGATCTCAACTTAAAAAATAAAGAACAAAAATAAGATAGAATTTGGAATTTACAGAAAGAAGACACATATAGATAACTACATAAAAGCTTTAGGTTTCAATCACATAGCTCACAAAGAAGCAGTTTTCAATAGTTTGACACATAGATTAGTGAACATACCAATGAACAAAGAAAATTATGAAAAAGGAAAAAGAACACATAATCAACGTAGCCACGAAAAATGGTTTTGCTATAAAAATGATACTCAAGAAAATAAACAAGTTCAAAAAGACAAAAAATGTATTAATCAAAGCACTCTTCTAAAAGTAAAAGAAGAAAATGTAAAATTTAGAAAATCACATATCATCCATTAAAACACCACAAATTCCAGAAAATTTTTGAAGATTTCATCATAAGGTAAGCACCCAAAAATGACTACAGCATCAGTAGACTGATTAGACCTAATAAAAATGAGAAAATAAAAGAAGAAAGCAAATCAGGGATTTATCAAATTAAATGTGAAGAATGTGAGAAATTCTACATAGGAAAAACTAAGAGAAATTTGAAAACTAGAGTGAAAGAACAACTCAGGAATGTCAAGAAAGGGGAAGTAGAAAAAATATGCAGTGGCTGCCCATGCATGATCTGAAAAACATCTTATCGAGAAAGGAGCTAAATTATTAAAGCAAATAGAAAAACCAAAAGAACTTACTTTTGGGAAAAGATCTACATTCAAAAGAGCGAAAAGAAGAAGAAATTGATGGAACTTCGAAATTCCTGGTCAGAATGACCTGGTTTCAAGGTTTTTCAGTCAGCCAATGGAAGGAACGAAGGACAGCTCTTCAAGAAGACCAGAACAACGGTTCGTGACGATACTGAGGATGGAACAGAAAATATGTTCCGAAACTAGTTTATAGTCAAATAAGAAAGAACAATATGAGGTGAGTGATAAAAATTCTACCTTAATGGCATATCATATTTGAAGAAAAAAATTATATGCTCAGAGTGGGACTCCAACCCAAAGCTCTACCGACTGAGCTATCAGGGCAAGTTTCAATCTAAATGCAAATCTTTCTCTTATATACACTGTCAATTCCCAAGCAACAAATGCTATGAAATTTTGCAAATGGCAGCTTCTTTATTAAGAAGACATTTATTTGGGAAATTTTTTATCACTCACCTCACATTGTTTATAGTCAAATAAGAAGAACAATATGATGTGAGTGATAAAAAATTCTACCTTAATGAATTAGAATTCCTAAAATAAGTAATTTATTTGGGAACTGTTATTATATTATAACGCCAGTATGGCTTATTTCGATGTATGATACATGCTTGAGACAAATCAACACGGCAAATTTCAGGTAAACCTCCACTTCTAATTGTCGGATTTTGCTCATTTCTGGATAATACCTACCTCAGTTTATTTTAATAGGATATACTGCATTTCATTGTGAAACTTCGAAAATTGTGACAGCTAGAGCGATTTTTAAATTTTCACTTCAGGTGAACTCCTACATCAAATGGTTTTAGAGGATCCATTTGTAAATCTAAACCATCCAAGCACCCACTCAAACACACACACAGAAAAATTTCATCAAAATTGGTCCTGTTGTTTAGGAGTAGTTCAATGATGTACAGAAGAATTATATATAATTCGATATTACGTGAGGTATAAAGAATTTTAATGTAAATCTTATATTTTCTTATGTAAAATGGACTTTCCTCTTTGTTTCTGTGTTTGTTTTGTCAATTCTTTCTAACTTTCTTAGAAAGAATTGACAATGATGCCTAAGGCATCGAAACTTGAAAAAAAAAACTACAAATATGAGTAGTATATATATATATATATATATATATATACCTCTAAGTTTGTCGCTTGTTTACTGTTACATGTGATTTTCAATCCCATTTCTCTAATGTAATGTAATGTAAGCCCATGTTTTTCCTTTACAGAGATTTAGGCACTCTCCCCTACAGGGAAGAATTTGAACCATACTAATTTAGTTACACTTGTTTTCATATAGATGTAATTTTGAGTGGTCTGTGGTCAGCGTTCCGCCTCATACTAACATCTAGGAAACCAAAGTAGTACTAGGACAGGAAAATTTGGTAAATTTTGCTTAGAGGCCTTTTCATTCAGACTTAAGGATTTTTTTACGAGCCCAAAAATCTTAAGACTCGGGACCCACGGCTTAAAGTCCCTCCCGGAGGACTTGCTCCTTGGATTTTTCCATCCTAAAGAACCCATCGACCCCAGCCAGGTTTGAACCCGCAACCCTTGGCACCAGAGGCAAGTAGCATAACCACTGGTCCACCGCGGCAGATTCCCATTTCTCTCATAACTTTAAAACCATTTGAAATGCATGTACACTGGTGTCCAAAAGTTTAGGATAATTTGTAAAATGGAAAATCAAAATGCTTAAAGAGGAGCAAGGAGTAAAAATTATTTATCAAAACGTTTCTCAGTACATTTAGTTTAGTTTACATACTAAATTATAATCTCTCTTCAACAATGAAAAAATTAATAGCAATTATAAATGAAAATTGCATTGTTGCAGTTAAGCCCTGTTCCATAAATCTTCATTTTTAAAGAGAGTTATGATATAATCAGATGTAGTGTAAGAACAGATTGCAGTAAAATGGCACAAAGACAACATCTGGACCCTCTGCTTCGGGGTTGATTATTGGGCGGCTAGAAACAGGACAGACACAAACTGAGGTCTCCATAGCACTTAATGTGCCACAAAATGTTATATCTAGGTTATGGTGACGGTTCCAAGAGACCGGAGACGTTAGGCGAAGACCGGTGGGAGGTCTTCCAAGAGTTACAAATCCTCAGCAGGATCGATATCTTGCGTTAACTGCAAGAAGAAACCGAACAATGTCTGCCAGACAACTGAGTTCAGAACTTGCGGCCGCCTCAGGTATCAGAGTATCCAGACAAACTGTCTATAGAAGACTCAGAGCTGCTGGTCTGTATGCTAGGCGGCCTTGTAGTGTGCGTCCCACTCACCCTTGATAACAAGAGAGCACGATTACGGTGGAGTCAGGAACATCGCGACTGGACTCTAAATCAGTGGAGCAGCGTGCTATTTACAGACGAGTCAGATTCAGCTTGAACTGTGATTCGCATCGCGTGACTATCGGAGGGAGCAAGGAACTCGTTACAACCCCATGAACATATGGAAAGACATCCATTTGGTGGCGGTGGTCTCCTGGTATGGGGAGGGATAATGATGAATGCACGCACAGAGCTTCACATCTTCGCAGGTGGCACTGTTAATGCTCAGCGGTATAGAGAAGAGATCCTGGAACCTCATGTAAGACTTTCAGGGGAGCTGTGAGTCCAGAATTCATATTCATGGATGACAATGCCCGACCTCACAGGTCACAACTGGTGGATGAGTTTCTTCAGGAGGAAGATATCCAGCGTATGGAGTGGCCAGCGAGGTCTCCGGATATGAATCCTATAGAGCATGCATGGGATGCCTTAGGGAGACAAATTGCATCTCGTCAGCCTCCTCCGAGGACACTTCAAGACCTTCACATTGCTCTTCATGAGGAGTGGAATTTGCTGAGCATCGAACTCCTGAACAACCTCATCACTAGCATGCCACGTCGAGTGTGAGTCTTGTGTAGCTGTCAGGGGTAATCACACCCATACTAATCATTTGAACCATTGTTGTTCAACTTTTATGTTCGAATTCTGAAATGCAGTTTTCGTTTGTTGTGAAAATGACAAGTGAATGACGTATTCATGCCATTGTTTCTTTCGTGCCATGTTTCTAATTATCTGTGACATTAAGTTATGTAGATAGGAAATAACACTATGAGGTTCTTTAATATTGTTTATTTTTTATCATTTCACTCACCTCATACTTCATATGAAGTATGAGGTGAGTGAAATGATAAAAAATAAACAATATCTGTGACATACCTTACCAAATTTTGTATTATTCTGACAAATGCTTTATAATAAGTCGGCAAATGAACTAATTATCCTTAACTTTTGGACACCAGTGTATATTACATATAGAGAAACAAAATGTACTAGAATCTCTCCCCTTCAACATGAATTAAAATTAAAAAAATAGAAAATTACAAATATATCAAACCATAGTTTAGAGCCATTTGACATATGGTGCTGAAGTTTGGCAAATTCCTACCAGGGAAATAAAAATAATTTTAAGTACAGAAATGGATTAAATATATGTAGATAGGGAATAACACTGAGGTTAATATTGAGGTAAGATGTCCAGACCAAAAAATAATATAATTAAAATAACCTCAAAATATAACTTCCTAAAATTAAATATTAATAACACTGAGGTTTATTTTAATTAATGAAAATAGTAAAAAATTCCAAGAAATTTACATTCCACTCGTTAGTATTGAACAAGTTTAAAAAATTGTCAATAATTTAACATTAAATTAGCCCCAAAAATAATTATAGTTTGAATAAATTAATCAAAACCAACAAAAACAAAAAGATTGAAGACGGCAACAAATCAGGGATTTATCAAATTGATTGTAGATTGTGAAAAAATATACATAGAGAAAACAAAAAGAAATTAAAATTAAAGACAAATGAAAAGAACACCTTAGAAATGTTAAAAATGGAGAAATAGAAAAATCTGCAATAGCCGCACATGCTTCGTCAGTAAACACAAAATTGAAACTAAGACCAAATTACTTAAACAGTTAGAAAAATCTAAGGAACTCACAATTTGGGAGAAAATTTTCATATACAAGAATAAACGAAAGCTATAAATTTTGAAATTTCCGGTGTGAAATGAGAGGGGATTGATTTGGAAGTTCATCAATTTGCAGGAGGGACAACCACAAGACGGTAGTTGTGAGGCATCGAATATGTCACAAATTCAGTGACGAAACCTGGGTCTGCATAAAGCAAGAAATACGAGATGAGTCAAAAAATCTCAAAAAATTAATTAAACAGAAATGGATATTTTAAGAAGATCAGCTGGAAAATCTAGAATGGATGGAATACGAAACAAAGAAATAAGGGAAATTATAGGTGTACAAGAGGAGCCGGACATTATAGGAAAGAAAAGATTACAGTGGTACGGCCATGTCAAAAGAATGCGAGAGCAAAGATTGCCTAAATATATTATGGAATGGATCCCAATGGAAAGGAGGAAGAAAGGAAGAGCAAAGAAAACCTGCATAGAAGGTGTGCAAGCAGAGAGATGATTATCAGAGGATTGAAGGAAGATCAATGGATGGACAGAGAGGAATGTGTTTTGTTTACGGAAGACGGCAGCAGCTGTCATGATACGGATGATGATTAATAGATAGAAAGATAGAAGAAGAATTTTTGTAAACGTAACAGTTCTCAAAGGACTAGAACTTGCCAGGGCAGCGATGATGATGTACCAAAAAGTTAAAAAATCCACATTCGGATGAAATTTAAAAAAATATATATCCACTAGTTACTTAATAAATTCTGTAGATATTTGATTTAAACATTCACAAACTTTGCATGCTGAAATCCACCTTCAAATTTCTTCCAGAGAAACATTGTGTTGTACCAAGGTCATGACTGCCATTTTTAACTGCAAGGCACTAAAATCTAAGTGCCAAAGTTCTCATTTAAACTACAGAAAAGTAATACAACTCCTGACTTTGTGAAATGGATAACCCTGACGACATGCTCCCACCACACTACACTCCACTTACTCGTGCAGGGAATCCATCTGGTTTGCACAGTGCTGGATCCTGGCTTCAATTTTGTGCCTTGCAGTTAAAAACTGTAGGTAATATTTTTGGACATGACCTTCTCTGGGAGAAACTTCAAGGTAGATTTTGGAATGACAGTTCCCTTGTTAGTGGACTGAATATTGTACACCAATTCACGATTTGGACAACCTACAGAGTTTAAAGGTACCTTAATAATGCCTTCTCATCACAATTCCATTGCAAATGATAGTTCACTGATCAAAGAATTAACACAGGTCTTGTGCTTGGTTTGGAAAGAATGTCTCGGTAGCTCATTGACAGAGCAATAGCAAGTAGAGCTCAAGGTCTGAGGTTTCATTTCCTGGACTGAACATTTTCATTAATATTTAAAGCAAGTGACGCTATGAAGTTTATTTCAATCAATTAATTGAGTTAACATTTAACAATTCACTTCATAAATCTGTTTTTTAAATACTTTACAACCTTTGACAAGACATTTTTTAAAACATTCCAACCGTGCGCATGCGCCAACAGGCAGAAAGTGATTTATTCTATGAAATCACTGGATGCAGCCAACACATACATGATATCTGAATATGTGTTGCCAACGAACCTAAAAGCTAACCAATGCAATTTAAGTAGAAGAATGCACCCTGATTTATTTGGTGCAAGTTAATTAGTACAGACTCCATGTTGGCTGCACTGAACATAGAATATTTGTCAAAATCAATATGGCTGCCACTTCTTCGTGTAGTTTCAATATTGTGTAAAACAATTTCAAATAATTGTTAGAAAACACGTAAAAATTATTGTAAATGGTGGGAAATAATTTGAAAAATAAAATTTGACAGGAGTTTATGAAGTCATGTCACATGTTGGAAAGTTTAGCCTCTTTTTATTTAAATGTGAGCATTGTGAACTATAGGTGGCAGGATGGGTATGAACAACAGTACCTGGGAATCCAAAGCCCTGCTTGTCGTGTCCCTCTTTTTCACTGTATATATCAATAGCAGTGCCCAGCCTGTCACAGATTTTACCTTCCACGTTGATGGTCCCCGGATATGGGAGGTCCTGCTCTCCAATTCTGTAACATGTAGTAATATTTTTAAATGTTAAGACTTTATATTATTTTGACTATTTAACTCATGCCTCAAATGGGAGTCAAAGGCCAATCACGTTTCAATGATTTCTGTTTTACAACCAATCAGAGTCGTGTTTCACCAAATATTTATCAGTGTTATATTACCATATTAAAGGAAGCTCCTCCTTTTTAATATCCTGAACAGGTCTGACCATTATTTTGCAGTGCTGAGCCTGTGAGAAATACGGCTACCAGATTGTATATATAGTGCATGGATATCAACACATGCCGCATGCAGGAGTTAATATAAAAAACATTTGTAGCAATTGATTATACCAAAAAAAGAAACCACTGTTTGCACTTTTTAAATGTATTTTTCCCAGCTAACAATCCAGAAAAATATAATTGTCATATTTACATCATACGACATCACAAATGAATTAATATACAGTTTGATGTGTTTCATTTTTTCTCCACTAGAGAGCATTCTTACAATATTGAGTTCCTTTGGCAATAAATAGTATGATCTGGTTGCAGTGATAAACAAAAGAAGCAGATGAAGCGTACCTATCGTTTCTGATTTGTTTTTCAAACATTGCCGTTTACATTAGATATATAAATATTTTAAAATAACTATATTTAAATAATGATTTGTGAGTAAACAGCTTAATTTTATTCGTTAAATAGTCCTAACAAATGCCAATCTTGATTTCCAAATTCTCTAGATAATTGGAAATCACTCTTGGCATTACTTATGAAAAGAATAATTAATGCTTGACGACTGCAGACCTCTGGTTGTAAGCTACAATACAAATGGTAACATATACAATTCTCAAATGGTCTGAAGATGCTTTTTTTTTCCCATTCATTAATTTTGAGAATTTCATCAAGGTTTTTCTCCAACCAATCTTAATAATTAACATGAGTTTTAAAAATACATAAATGACTACGGACTTATAGACTATCAGTTTGTAACACACATTCACAAATTTCTCTTAATTAAAGTTTCCATCGTTCTCTATCCTCTGTGTCACCAAATTTACTTATGAATTCTATATGTTATTCTTCCAGGTTGTTCTTGGTCTTCCTTTTCTGCTCCTAAAAATTTTCCATGTATAGATGGCCTTTGTTTTATTTTTCTTTTTGAAAATTCAAAAAACAATAACGAAAAACTTGTGAATTTTGAAATTCCCGGGGAATTTGATTTGATTCAGAGGTTCATCGGTCCACCTCCTCGGTCAAGATATTACTAAAGATGAAAGCACATTAGAAGACTGGATATCAGGTGAGGTATAAAGAATTTTAATCATCATCATGGACAAATTCGTTTTAGGCCATGTGGCCTGTACGGTAAACTAGCGAAGATGGTCTTGATCTTTACACTGATGTTTTGGTCTTCCTTGGTCCCTATGTCCAGTTGGGGTATACTGGAATGCCAATTTTGGAAGTCTATTTCTTGCCATTCTCCTCAGATGATTTTTCCATTCTTGTTGGTATCTTTGTATATCTTCATTTAAACTTGTTACTCCAAGTTTTCCTCTGATAATAGTGTTCCTTTGGTGATCCAGTCTATTAACTCCTAACAATGATCGTAAGAAGCGCATTTGGCTACTTGAAGTTTATGAGAGTTGCTTTTATTTAAAATCCAAATTTCACTTCCGTATTTTAGAGCAGCTTTTGATGTGATGTTATGTAATCTTAGTTTTGTCTCTGTCCTCATCTGTTTACCCAAAATGTCTCGTATTACCCCATTCATTTTATTATATTTTTGTAATTTTGAATCAATGTCACTCTTATACTCTGCAAATACACTTCCTAAGAGAAATTTGACACTTGTTCTATAATTTTTCCATCAATCTCAATTTTCACCCGTTGCATGTTTTTTCCACAAAGTTTAATTTAAATCTTAAATTAAACCTCAAAGTGATTTTTCTTGTAAAGTTCAATCAAAGAGTGAAATTGTTTATGATTGCTGATGCAGACATGTCATGTCATGTTCCATGTTTACAAACAATAAAACAATGACAAATAAAAAAATTATTACTTTTTTAGGAATTAACATTAATAATAATAATTCATGGTGAATTAATAAACCACAATAATAATAATAATAATGATGAAATAAGAGCGAACTACCAGAAATAAGACTTATGCTTATGAATAAAATGAAAAATAACGGAAAACCACAATCTCAATTTCAGCAATTAGGACTCATTTTTTGCGTTTTCCTCTTTTTTGATTTTTATTTGTTTAAAACTATGCGTTTGCACTACCTTTTTCTTAGCATGAGATGTTATATCGATACTTAAAGTAATAATTAATTATATGAGGAACACTCAGATTGAAGGACCAATTTGTTCATGATGATGATGATTAATTATATGAAGAACAATCAGATTGAAGGATTGCAGATAAATAAACACTATGAGGTATTTAATCATCATCATCATCATCATCATCATCATCATCCTGCCAGGTATTAGTCCTAGAAGAACTGTTACGGCCTGAGAAAGCGGTTTTCAGGCCATCTTTTCATAGGTTGACCAAGTGACCGTTTCCCATTTGGACAGTAGTTCATTATTGCCTTGGGGATCCTGGATCTAGCCATTCTTGAGACATGTTCCTTCCAGTTTAGCTGATATCTGGAGATGTAGTCCAGTATTGGTGACACATTAAGTTCTTGAAGGATTTCTACATTTTTCTTTTGATCCCATTTCGTGTAGCCAGCTGTTTGGCACATAAATCTCATCTCACAAGCTGTTAGTCTGCTTCCATCTCTCGTCCTTATAGTCTACGCTTCACTCCCATAACATAGGACTGGTCAAGCCATTATTTGATAAAGACGAGTAGGGGAAGCCCGGGCAAAGCGGATATGCTAAGGAAGATATGCCCTTCTGGAAAGACTTCGCTCGCAAGAAACATTTATTTTTTTGGAAGTTACTAAATCAAGTGTTGTGCATATTTATTTAATATTACAACCTAATTGATAGCATATAAGAACAGGAAATAAGTAATTATATAAAATATTGTAATAATTTCACTTTGCCCGGGTACCCGGGCAAAGTGAAAACTCTACCAGGGCAAAGTGAAATGTTTTGTATTCATTATAAGTTCTCTAATAAATTTGAAAAAAATATGTTTATTTAATAACAAATGCAAAATATATATAAATACACTAAAACTATATTACATTTATAAAATTTATATAGAGAAAATTGATTATTTTAATCAATATTTAAATTATGGACAAAATCACTCTTGGCAATCGTCACAATAATAAGAACCATGACCATGATATCCAGTGCATGCTTCATGGGCCCAGTTCTTACACTGAAGACATTGTATCCAGTCTTCTGAAGGAGGATCAATATAACCTTCTCCGCATACCAAACAGTCATATTGGATTTTTCTTTTTGGAATTTTCCTCGATTTTCACATGTCTTGTTCTTCCCTGATTTTTTTTCTAATCTTTCTCGCTGTATTTTTTTTACTGGTGTTGAAGTTAAAATTTCGGATTGCTGACACTTCCTTTTCCTACGAATCCTCTGGCTTGCATCGGCTTTCGGAAAAGGTCGTATTTCATATGGGCTGATATTTTGGATGTCCCAGGAACTGGAGAGATGGCTCTTGAAGTTTCATTAATTGCATTTTCCTGTACAATTTCCTGGGGGTTATTTTGCCTCCTTCGAATATAATTGTATTTGTATGGTTTCCCCTTGCCTCATCACAAAGAGTGGCTGCAACGAAATCTTCGTCTCCAAAAACATCAGGGTTTGAAGGCCAGATTCCTGCTTTCTCAAAGCCTTTTACTGCATTGTGAGCTGAAGCAGCTTTCAGATACGCTGGTGCAAAAATCTTTACCATGTCTCCTTGATTAACAAACCGATGCGCATGTCTTTTTGAAAACTGTTCAGCTCTTGCTCAAAAAAGGTCTTGATTGGGCCATAGACAGTGACGTCTAATGGCTGCATTTTGTGTGTTGTATGTGGAGCAAAAGATACAAACACTACATGGTTCTGAGTGGCATATTCTAGTGCAGGCAGATATTTGTGTGATTCGTGGTTATCCAAAAGGGAGCAACACTTTTCTCTCTGCGGTTGGGCGAACGTTCTGTACAAAAATTTTAACCAAATTAAAATGTTGGTCCGTTTATCCAACCGTTGTCGGTGCATGCTCCTTGAGATCCAGGAGGGCTCCATCCAATAGTGTATCCTGCATTCTCTTCCTGAAAATACGAAGAAGGGAGGGATTTTGTAGGATCCTTACTGCGCTGTGCAACAACAACCACCGTTGTTAGTTGCCGCGTTCTGTGCTGCAGATTACTCCAACTTGTCGTTTTCCACGAATAGAAAGAACTTTAGGGGGTTTGTTTGTAGATGAATGCACTCCAGTTTCATCCATGTTATAAATATGACTTGCGTCAAAGTTATATTTGTCCATCACCTCCTTTAGTAAGGAGTAAAATCTCCCAACTTGGGCTCTGTTGAATCCCTTTGCCCTAGCTATGGATGTTGGTTCTGGCGTGCGTAACGAGACATCAGGATGCCTCTTTCGAAAGCCTGATAACCAGTCTTCTCCAGCTTTACCATCTTTAAAGGGATGTGGAATGGCATTAGCTTCGGCAAATTTCATAAGCTAATTTGAGGAAATCTCCTCTGCTCAAACCGTAGAACATGCTGTCCATAGATTTCAGATATTCCATAAGTTCGATTTCTTTCTCTTTCGAAAAAACTGTGGCTGAAAACGCATAATTTTTTGCGCAGATCCCTTCTTCATATGCCGGTATAGCGTCGGAAAATGGGACGTTGTACCTTTTTGATGCAGATTTTAAACTCAATCCCTTGGATTTCACTTCTTCCATGGCTCTCCTCATATCATCTTCTGACCAACTACCTTGATTGGTTTTTTCGTTTGTAGGAGTAACCATCTAAAAATATATTCATAAACTAATTAGGTCTACCGTGCATTTTGTAATTTTTATGTTATAGCAATATATATCTAGACACGACCTTATCTATTCTATTGTTTTTTGCCATAGGGTAGATCTTACACTGCAATCATAGCATTTTATGCAATGCTTTGCAGCTTTACTAGGGGATTATAGGTGTGGTAGCTTCCCCGTTGCTTTCCACACACGGTGATGATGATGATGATGATGGGCAGATGATATTTGTGGACTGTTTGGGCCTCAACGCTCTTGACTTTGTCTTATAGGTGAGAAAAAACCCGAAAAAAAGCCTCACCCAGGAAGCTTGTCCTGACTGGGAATCGAACCCGGACCCACTGTTAGACAAGGTAGCAAGCTACCTTGAAACCACAGCTGTGGACGACACGATTATATTCAATTAATTAATTGTTTTTACTCGCTCTCATAAAATTCTTAACGCTATAAGATTAAGAAATATTTCCAGTTTTAAAAAATTGTGTCACAGACTCACCCGGGTAAGCGAATAACTTATCCGCTTTGCCCTATTCACTTTGCCCGCCCACGCCAACTCCTCAATAATGATCAAAGTTAACAAAGGAAAATATGTACTTTTTTTACACTAAATATATGATCGTGTAGCTAAATATATAAGAAATGTGTTCTACTATTTAAATAAAAATTAATCATAAACATCTTGGTTAAAAATCATAATTACTCACCTCAAATTCTTTTTAACAAAGCAGGAGCAAACACTGACTTGTTATACACTCTCAGAAATCTGTTATACAACTGACAGAAACTGTTTCCTCATTCCACTGTAGCTTACTCGAAATGCTAAGAGGGTAGTTGGATGCCATCTATGATACATTTTGAGAATTAATATATATTCACTTTGCCCGGGCTATTCGCTTTGCCCGGTCTTCCCCTACGAGTTGATTTTTGCACTAATGAAGGTTTTAAAACTCTATTAATGATTCCCATTGATTTGTTGAATTTCACAATTTTCTCTGGTAAATCCAAATTTTTCAACAAAATAAAGTTTATATCCCAAATAAGTAAACTCATTAACTCTCTCTAAATTTTATTTAAACAAAATTTTGTTTGGTATTGGGGATTTTCCACAAAAGGCCATTATTTTAGTTTTATTGGTAGATATTTCCATTGAATATTTCTGGGCTATCAAATTTAAATTATGTACTGACCATTGTAAATCATCTTCAGATGTTGCTAGTAAAACAAGATCATCTGCAAGCATTATTATATCTAATTTTAAATTTCTATTGATAGTGATACTTGCATGTTTTGTTTCTCTAAAGTCTTTCACAATGGCATTCATATATATGTTAAAAAGTATGAGGTATTTAATATTTGTAGCAAATAACACTATGAGGTTTATGGCTACACCAGACTTCACAGAGAGGCATTCGAAATTTGCAAACAAAAAAAATCCCTTTAACAAGAAAGAAGAAATCATGATGATGGATCCCGGCACTATATAACACCAAAATAAAGCCTATGACTCACGCCAATGATAACCCATCAAAAATAGCTCTAAAGTAACGGACTGCACCTATAAATAGGGACACGCACAGCTGAGGAGTAAGGAGTTGATAGAGCACAGGATGTCTACCGCAGTAGTAGATGAAACTTTGCGTTTTAAGAAAACCAGATGAACCCAACAGGAACTATGAGGTTTGTTTTTAATTATTATGAGTTATTTCGACTCACCTAATATTCTTTCGATATTCTGCAGACTATAGTTTCGTCGCATCTGGTTAATTCTTATCTTACTTAATTTTATATATTTTTATTTTAGGGGTTTTATATAATTTGTATCCCTCCGCGCTCAACTTTCCTGCGTGACTAATTTCCTTTGTGTGTAGAAGCGTCTGGAAGCTTGGGTTTGCATGCATATAATAGGTTACATCAGCCTCAAGCCCTCAGATGCTGTTGAGATTTCGTGAAGGCAGCACGTGCCCAACATCTCCGCAAATATGCGTAAAATAAATAATTACTAAGTTCGCAGTGAATTTATTACATTTTAAATTGCAGTGAAGTGATATGTGTGTTTGTGAGTTTAATAAATTATTTAATTTAAAATTGACTAGAGTATTCTCTTATAATCATACAGTCCACTTCAGCTCGTGGCTTTGAAAGGAGTTTGTGAACTCAAACTCTGCCACACGAAACAGCATATTTGCAACATTGTTTAACTTTTGTTTTTTGCAGTTGTCATCTACTTTCTCTGTTGACAGACCGATGAACTTCCAAATCAATTTTTTTTTTTCTTTTCCCGGGAATTTCAAAATTCATAGTTTTCTCCTTATTCTTGTGGATGTAAATTTTCTCCCAAATTGTGAGTTCCTTAGATTTATGTAATGTTTCAGTAATTTGACCTTTGTTTCAATTCTGTGTTTTGCAGACTCTTCTATTTCTCTATTTTTAAAGTATCTAACATGTTCTTTCAATCTTGTATATAAGTTCCTTTTTGTTTTTCCTATATATAATTTTTCACAATCTTTACAATCAATTTGATATATCCCTGATTATTGCCATCATCAATCTTTTCATTTTTGTTGGCTTTGATTAATTTACTCAAGCTATAATCATTTTTTGGTGCTAATTTAATGTTAAATTTGCTGAAATTTTTGAAACTTATTAAATACTAAAGAATGGTATGTAAATTTCCTGAATTTTTACCAGTTTCTTTATCTGTCTGAAGAATACTTTCAATTATCACTTTTTGTTTTTTGAATTCATTTATTTTCTTATGAATGATCTTTTCTTTGAAACCATTCTCTTTTACTAATAGAAAATAAACGCATAATAAAAATATTTGGGAATAGTATATGGATAACATTGAAGGTATAGGCAAAGAGAACATAAAGCACAGAGATTGAATTGAGATCACAATAAGTAGTATTCTTACACACCAATTTTGGAATATATTAAACAGTACCAACTAAATTGGAAACACGATCTTGACAGAATAAGTTCAAATCGGATCCCGCAAAGCTGTTTATAATTATATCCCACAGTAGGACTAATACTCCACTGGGCCATCCTATGAAACGCTGGAGGGAAAATTTTCTATAGGATCGTAACCGGCCTTGGCCTAATGCTTGGAAGGACGAAGAAGAAAGATAAAGTAGTACGCAAATGTTTCTGAAGCTCTTGATTTTGTCATCCTTTCGCTTGGATAGCAAAATAATATTGTCAAATTCCCTATTGTGGGATAAGCATATTTGGAAAGACGCCACAAAAAAAATATTGCGAAACCTTGGTTTAATCTGTTTGTAATGTATGGAAGTTGAGAGGTATGGACAATTAATAATAGTACTACAAGAATAGACTAATAGCTCTAGAAATGGATTATTTATGCAAAAGTGCCAGCAAGTCAAGTTCTAACATGTCACAAATAAGAAAATTAGAAACATAATAGAAGCAGAAGAAAGCATAAATGAAAGAATTGAGGAGACGGAATTAAAATGGTTAGGACATATTTTAAGAATGGAAGATGAGTGATGGCCAAAACAACTATATCAAAGGCAACCGACGAGTAAGAAGAAAAAAAAGAGACACCGAAGTTAACATCGAAGGAAAGCATGAGGATAATAATGCAAGGAAGAGGGCCAAGCATTGAAGATGCCCAAGATTGTAGGCTTTGGAGGTTTGGCACGTGAAGACGGCAGCAGCTGTAAAAGCCCGAAGATAGATAGATTGTAAAGATTGTGAAAAAATATACATAGGAAAAACAAAAAGGAACTTGAAGATTGAATGAACACCTTAGAAATGTTAAAAATGGAGAAATTGAAAAGTCTCCAATAGCTGCACATGCATGGTCAGTAAAACACAGAATCAAAACAAAGGCCAAATTAATAAAACAGTTAGATAAATCTAAAGAACTCACAATTTGGGAGATAATTTACACCCACAAGAATGAGAGGCAGCCCCATGGCACTAGCAGGGTCCCTCGGTCACTCCATGTGGGTTTCGGGTGGATAACATGCAGCTTCTTGGGCAGGTTTTTATCGGTGTTTTCTCCAGTTTTCCCCTGCCACAGTTCTCATTCCACTTTCTCCTATTCATCTCATCCATTTCGTTTCACTTTGTTCATCTGCCCCCGTGGTGGTGCATCAGGCGTGTTGTCCACCACCCTTGTCATTCACACACCTCTAAATACAGGATTCATCCCATCTCAGCCCCCGATCCTGAATTGGACACGAGTTGAGGATATTTTTATTTTAAGAATAAGGACAAAACTATCAATTTTGAAATTCCCGGGAAAATATATAAAAAAAATTGATTTGGAAGTTCAACAGTCAGCCAACAGAGGGAGTAGAAATCAACCTACAGGATGACAACCGCAGTTAGAATGTATTGACAATGTCACAGAGATGCAACAAAACTATAGTCTGCAGAATTACAAAAAAAGTATGAGATGAGTCAAAATAATTACTTCTTCTGCTTCATGAAATTAGGCCTTTTGACCTGTTTTAACAACAAGTGGGATTTAATGAATCTTCCCATCTAGTAAATGGGCATCCAACACTTTTATGTCCTATTTGTTTGTACTTTAATAACAGATGAGGGATTCTATCTGCAGGCATTCTTTTAACATTATATTTGAAAAGAAAAATATACGCCTACACTGGGGTTTGAACCCAGGACCTTTGACTCTCTATTCAAGTGAGCTACCTAGGCCTCCAATCTAAACGCGTATTTTTTCTCTTATACATAGTTAATTCCCTAACCCCAAATGCTACGAATCGTTGCTACAATTTTTTGCAAATGGCGGCTTCTTACTAAGAAGACTTTTTTATTGGGAATTTAAATATTACTTATAAAGCCAGTAGTGCTTCTTTCAATGTTAATATTATTCGTTTTTGAACATCTTAATGATGCACAAATTATATTTGAAAAGAAAAATATACGCCTAAGAAGCACTACTAGCTTTATAAGTAATAATCAATTGAGTTGGTGTTTACTTGATGAAAATCCACATTCATTAATTAAATAAAAATAAAACTTAGTTTTATTTGATTTTCATATTTATTAAGATATAATTCAATAACAGCTGTTGTTAACATGTGTGAAGAAAGTACAGTGTACCAAAACAGCTGTCACTGAATTATATCTTAATAAATATGAAAATCAAATAAAACTAAGTTTTATTTTTATTTAATTAATTTATAAGTAATGTTTAAATTTCCAATAAAGTCTTTTTAATAATGAAGCCGCCATTCGCTCGTAGCAATTGGGGTTACGGAATTAACTATGTGTAAGAAAAAAATATGCATTTAGATTGGAGGCCTAGGTAGCTCACTTAGATAGAGCATTGACATAGAGTCAAAGGTGCTGGGTTCAGACCGCAGTCTAGGCATATATTTTTCTTCATATTTGAAGAGAAAAATTATATGCTCAGACCGGGACTTGAACCCAGGACCCTGGTTTTTCTAGTCCAAGTGCTCTATCATTTGAGCTACCTGAGCAAGTACCGATCTAAACGCAAATTTTTCTCTATATATATTGTAATTCAAAGCATTTGGCGGGAATTACAATGTATATAGAGAAAAATTTGCGTTTAGATCGGAACTTGCTCAGGTAGCTCAAATGATAGAGCACTTGGACTAGAAAACCAAGGGTCCTGGGTACAAGTCCCGGTCTGAGCGTATAATTTTTCTCTTCAAATATGATTTATCCATCATTGAGATGTATGAAAATAATAAAGAACATCGTATATTTTTTCTTTTCAAATATAATTTGTCCATCATTAAGATGTTTAAAAACAAATAACATCAACATTCTTTTAACATGTTCCTACCAGTTGTTTCTCATGTTGTCAATTCTATTTGTTAAATTTAAAATATTTAAAGTATTCTGATTATCTTCATTTCTTTTTCTGTCCAAAATTGCCACACATGGTACTGAACATTTCTGCAGTTTCTATTTTTCTTCTGTCTGAACGGTTTTTTAATTTTAGAGTTCAAAATTATCACTTGCATATGTTAAGACAGAGGGCATGCCATAATTTGTTAAAATTTTATTCGGCACCACAATATTCAAAAATATGTTGGCAGAGGCTGTGTGAGATTTTGGATACACAGTTTATGGGAAGAGTACATGGGAAGGGCAACTAATGGGAGTACACAGACGAATAGATATTCTTGCATTTAGACCATCCTATAAAAATGGTATGATATTAGATCCCACAAGTCGTTTTTTTGCGACTCTATAGTGTGGACAACCTGAGGAAGTTGACTCTGAAAAAGAAACGCCATATATATGAGCCAAACAATTGACTATTAACAAAGAATAAATACCAACTAGATAGTATAGACTGTCACAGGTTTGATGATCGGGGCAAACAGGTTACTGTATATACCAGGATTCTTAGCCAAATTTTTGGGTAAGGAATTCCTTAGATTTGGACAGGGCGTATCTTAATCTAGAATTGCCATCGCTGCCATTAGAGGACTCCATTTCAATTTTAAGAGACCATATTTACAAAATTACCTTTATGGTATTTATTGAAAATGATTTGTGAAATTCGGCAAGAATAACAAATCAAAATTTGCTAATTGATTTGAAGTACTGGAATCTTCAGATGACAATGTGGCAAACGAATAAGAAACTGATATAAATAAAGAATGGGAGGCTATCAGAGATAATATTAAATTGTCCAGCATAAGAACGCAATGGTTGTTTTAAAAGGAGGCAAAACAAGAAATGGTTTGATGAGGAATGTGCCGACATTGTAAAGAAAAGAAAGCTAGTCAAAAAATTAAATGTTTTACACGAGGCCAATGCGGTAATATTTAGAGCAATTGGGTAGTGTTAGACGGGGAAACACCCAATACCTAAGGAGTAAAAAGAGGGAATATTTGAGAGAGAAGATTAATGATCTTGAAATGAAATGCAAAAAATAGGAACATTAGAGAATTAATCAGGGAATTAGTATAGAGAAAAAGGTTTCAGGCTAGAACAAACATAATTCGGAATGAAAATGGGGATATGATTGCAGATTCCAAGAGTATATTAAATAGATGGAAAAGTTATTTTAATCAGCTATTAAATGTACATACAGAACAGGACATGAGGAGAATAACTTACAGACAGCAGAAAAATGCTAGTCGCAGAGCCAAGTGCATTAGAGGTTGAAATGGCAATTGAAAAATTGAAGATGTATAAAGCATCAGGTTCAGATGAGATCCCAGCAGAACTGCTAAAATCAGGGGAGAAAAATTGATGGACAAGATACGCTGGTTGCTTAGTATGATTTGGGAAAAAGAAGCTCTTCAGATGAATGGAAGGAATCAATTATCGTACCAATTTATAAGAAAGGAGATAAAACTGATTGCAACAACTATAGGGGCATCTCATTACTTTCAACTTCGTACAAAATTCTAACAAATATATTAGTAAGCAGACTTACTCCCTATATTGATGACATTCTAGGAGATCATCAATGTGCATTTAGAAGAAACAGGTCTACAACAGATCAGATTTTAGTATAAAGACAGATTTTAGAAAAGAAATGGGAATATAATGATACTGTACATCAACTATATGTAGACTTCAAAAAAGCATATGATTCAATTAAGAGGGAGAAGTTATATAGTATCCTGCTGGAGTTTGGAATTCCTAAAAAGTTAGTTAGACTTATACGAATGTGTCTAAATGGCTCAACGAGTAGGGTGCGTATAGGCAAACCATTTTCAGACACTTTTTGAAATCCAGAATGGGTTAAAGCAAGAGATGCACTATCTCCTCTACTATTTAATTTTGTACTAGAGCATGCATTAAATCTTTGGAGAATGAGGAAGGCTTACAACTCAATGGTATTAATAAGCTGTTAGTTTAATGCTGATGATGTGTACTACTGGCCGATATCAGGAGGAGATACTAAAGGCCAACACGCACACACTATTGAGTAACACTAAGAAATTAGGACTGGAAGTAAATATCAGTAAAACTAAATATATGGTCACACGTAGAAATAATTATATAATGGAAATGGACAGCTAATGACAAATGAGGGAAATTTTGAGGAATTGGCTGAATTCAAATACCTAGGAACAATAATCACAAATGGAATGAGATGCACAAAGAAATTAAACATAGGCTCAATTCTGGAAATGCATGCTATTATGCATTGCAGAGACTTTTGATGTCCCAACTCCTTTCAAAAAACGTTAAGCTGAAAATATATAAACTATTGTTCTAAACAGTTTATACTATATGGGTGCGAAACATGGACTCTTACTTTAAGGGAGGAAAGGAGATTACGAGTATTTGAGAATAAAGTTCTTAGGAAAATTTTTGGACCAAAGAGAGATGAACAGACAGGTGAATGGAGAAGACTACATAACAATGAACTACATGGTCTTTATAGGAAGCCAGATATAATAAGAAACAGTTAAGTCCCGTAGACTGCGATGGGCAGGACATGTTGCGCGTATGGGGAATGAAAGACGTGCATGGAAACTTCTTGTAGAAAAGCCAGAAGGAAAACGCCCAGTTGGTAGACCAAAAATGAGGTGGGAGAACAACATTAACTATGATTTGAGGGAAGTAGATTATACAGGGAATGATTGGAAAGCATTAGCTCAGGATAGGGATGTATGGAGAGCTTATGTCCATGCGGCCATGAACCTACGGGTTCGATAGTGCCAGTGAGTAAGTAAGTAAGTATACTCAACTAGGCCTACAAGTTGAATTTTTTAAAATATATTTACAAAATGTATTTCATCAATTAGAAAAATTAATTGTCTGTATCACTTTGTCCTTGAGGCAATCCTCTAATGAGGAAAGTTTTATATAATAATAAAACTTATTTAATTTAATGTTAATATCTTCCTTCTGGCAGTGTGATACATTGCATCCTAAATAATTGAAATTGTTATTACTATGAGGTGTTATTTATTTAGGTAAACTTTTTATTACACCTCATATCCTCCTCACCTATATAAATTATACCTCATAGTGTGAACTCCTAAAAAACTAATTTAAAGACAACTCAAGTCTGAAAAAAAATTATACTTACACTAGGTATTGTGTTTCATCCACAGTTTCTTTTTCTAAAGATGCTACAGAAAACACTGAGTAGACTGTGTAGTCATCACCTCTACCTGGCATCCACACTGGTAGCTTGCGCTCCGACCTTCAAATTAAAACAAAACATTAAACTCCAGCCCAGCACATTCAACACCAAAAAATATCTAATCTATATGTTAATACGTGAAGGAAAAACTTTGTACCCCTTTGCATGCATCGAGAAGTGTGATATTTGGCATAATTAAAGTTCATATAGAGAAGGAGTGCAGAAAAATAAATATTTATGTATAATGTGTTACAAATAAATTAAATTAAACAAAATCATATTTGAAAAGAAAAATATATGCCTAGACTGGGGTTTGAACCCAGGACCTTTGACTCTCTATGTCAATGCTCTTCCAAGTGAGCTACCTAGGCCTCCAATCTAAATGAGTATTTTTCTCTTTACATAGTTAAATTCCCTAACCCTAAATGCTACGAGCCACTGCGGCAATTTTGCAAATGGCAGCTTCTTTATCAAGAAGACTTTTTATTGGGAATTTAAACATTACTTATAAAGCAAGTAGTGCTTCTTTCAATGTTAATATTATTCGTTTTTAAACATCTTAATGTCTAGGCATATATTTTTCTTTTCAAATATAATATGTCCATCATTAAGATGTTTAAAAACGAATAATATGAACATTGAAAGAAGCACTACTGCTTTATAAGTAATGTTTAAATTCCCAATAAAAGTCTTCTTAATAAAGAAGCCACCATTTGCAAAAATCATAGCAACGGCTCGTAGCATTTGGGGTTAGGGAATTAACTATGTAGAAGAGAAAAATATGCGTTTACATTGGAGGCCTAAGTAGCTCACTTGAAAGAGCATTGACATAGAGAGTCAAAGGTCCTGGGTTCAAACCACAGTCTAGGCGTATATTTTTCTTTTCAATATAATTTGTTCCATCAATAAGATGTTTAAAGGACGAATATAAAATGAAAATAAAATCAATAAAATAACCCTCATGAAATAAAATGAATTGTCTCTAAGGAATTCAGTGTATTACTCATTCATTTGTTTATATTCATACTGAAGGTGCATTATTGCAAAAAGAAAATTGGTGCTGCAACAATGTGAATATTTCGACCTGTCTAAAATTGGTTTCAGTAATTTCATTACATTTTTTTGTATTTATGAGAAGTGTTTAATTAATAATAAAACATTTGTTTATTTTTTATTATTTCACTCACAAATAAAAATAAACAATATTAAAAACCTCATAGTGTTATTTCCTATCTACATAACTTAATAAAACATTTGTTTATATTTTTTATTTTTTTAATTTGAAGAGATTTTTTTGTATATTTTACATATTTGCACTTCCATTATGCCTCAACATAGAACATTGACAGGTCAGAGTGAGAGACAAAGAAGAAGGGATATATATTCCCGTACACATAATAGGCCAAATATGCAAATTTAAATAGTATAAATAGTATACATATGTCAAATGATGCGTCATTTTTAAAATATGGCTTAACCAAGCTATGCCACATATTTCCTATCGTTCATATTTTTAAAATAATTAATTAATGCTTAATGATGTACTTGTGACAAACTCAAAAATGTAATGAATTGTAATGTATGATATTAAATATGATGTCCCACGTTGAAGCCATTATAGCAGATTTGATGAAGATGAATGGCCCGCGTGATGGTGGTTGTAATTAACTGATCATAATGGTCAAATTCTATTACCTGCTGCGGCACTTCATTATCAAATAACAACACAGTTATTATTGATAAAGATAAATGTGAGTTTGTCACCTAAATGTCATAGCATCTTGTTTGAATATTTAATAAGATTATCAGTTATTAAAATCTACTTGAGAATAAAAATATTATTTTTTCTTCTTCTTCTCTTCCCAGTATTAGGCCAAGGCCTGTTACGATCCTATAGAAATTTAAATATAACATCATGTGATGTATAATGTTCTTTAAAATCATAAAAGAATTACCTAGTCCATTCTGCATACAACTTTCATCAACAAACATAGAAGCAATAAGACTTCTCCTGATAAAATGTGATATTTGATACAAGAAGAATAGTTGATTCAAGAAAAGAAAATAATTATTTTTAATTGACGTTGAAGAATAATACCACCTACAGCTACTTGATCTGCTGGGAAATTAAATAGTAAATAAATTTGCAATTAATATTTAATTTTAGGAAGTTATATTTTGAGGTTATTTTAATTATATTATTTTTGGTCTGGACATCTTACCTCAATATTAATGTTGATTTGTTCTTGGACATGTTTCAAAACAATTCTCTGTTTTATCTTCAGCTTTCCCAGACTGGTTTTTATTTATGTTGCATTATGTTGCACCACCTGGATGTCGATGTCAGCTCCATCCTGTGGTTGGCCAAAGAACCTCCAAACAAGGTCACCCTCCATCGGAATATCAAAATTCATAACTCTGTTTCTGTTCTTCTGAATATAAATTTTTTCCCCAAATAGTCAGCTCGTTTGTATTTTCTAACTGTTTTAATAATTTAGTGTCTGAATTAATATTATGTTTTTCAGACCAAACATGAGCAGCAAACTGCAGATTTTTCAATTTCTCCATTTTAATATTTCTTATGTGTTCTTTGTTCTAATTTTTAGGTTTCTTTTGTTTTCCCTATATATATCTTTTCACAACCCATGCATTCAATTTGATATATTCCTGACTTTTTATTTTTTATCAGTTTTTTTCATTTTTGTTGGTTTTTATAGTTTATTTAAACTGTAGTTATTTTTTGGTGCTAATTTAATATTAACTTCTCAAATATATTTTGAAATTTATTATGTACCCAGGGGTGATATGTGAATTTCCTATATTTTTTCATAGGTGGTTCTTCTTTTTCAAGATTACTTCTGTTTATCATTTTTTGTTTTTTATACTTTTCTATCCTTTTATGTACCATTTTTTCATCAAACCCATTTTCTCTTGCTACTTTGATTATGTGTTTTTTCTCATGTTTGAAATCTTCTTCGTTTAAGGGTAAGTTTACCAATCTATGAGTTAAACTATTAAATGCTGCTAATTTATGTCCAATTGGATTGAAACCCTGTTGATTTTATAAAATTTTCCGTAGAGTTTCTTTTTCTATGAATCCTGAATTCAATTTTTCTTTTTTCTTCGTTTCTGACCAATTTAAGATCCAAAAAGGGTATTGTTATGTCTTCTAGTTCTTGGTGAAATTTATGTTTGTACTCTGTAAATTTAATAGTTTTAGGGAATCTTCTACATGTTTTCTTTAACAATACAAATTAGATCATCACATATCTACTCCAAAATTTAAACATTGTGGGATGTGCTTTAGTGATTTTACATTCAAAATCGCTCATAAATAAATTTGCCAGGAAGGGTGATAATGGGTTTCCCATTGAGAGCCCTGATTTTTGTCTATAGAAACTCCCAGGTGGTGCAACATAATGCAACATAAATAAAACCAGTCTGGGAAAGCTGAAGATAAAACAGAGAATTGTTTTGAAACATGTCCAAGAACAAATCAACATTAATATTGAGGGTAAGATGTCCAGACCAAAAATAAGTATAATTAAAATAACCTCAAAATATAACTTCCTAAAATTAAATATTAATTACAACTTCTTAAGTTACAAGGAAGAAACAAAACCAGAAATTGTGTTTGTGTTATAAATTACGAAAAACAAGGATGGCGTCCTCCATACTCAACTTCAATAACAATTTTTTCGAAACAAAATATGAAGTCAAAAAGTTTATAAAATTAAGAGAGAAGAAGAAATTTAAAAGATTAGCAGACATTAAATTCATCAACCAATGTCTAAAATTAGAATTGGTTCCCATGTTCATTAGAAAAACCGTTAAGCATAACAATAACAGCAAACAACAAAAAATTTTGGAGAACAAATTACTAAAACTAGAAAAGAATAAAACACTTTGAAATGATCAGTAATCTGGATATTGAAATTTATTTGTTACATATCAAATTGTCTAAAATATTAGGAACATCATGTGGGAAAACCTAGAAAATAAATTTTTCACTTTTTTGAAACATAACCATGAAAAAGAAAATTGAGAAACAAAAGACAAAGATAAATAATTTGTTAACTAAATCAAAGGGAAAGAAGAACATACATCAAATAAAATCAAACATCAGAATAAAACCAGAAATGAAGAAAAAATCAGAATCCACCAGAAATTATGTTAAAAATTTTTCAAAGGCAACCTTTAACCTAAAAGAGACAAAATTGTTAGAAAACGGTCTAAAAACAGCAATAGATTATTCCAATAGAATAGAAGAATACATAGTGGACATTGAAAATTCAATAGAAGGGTTAGTTACAGAAGAAAAAATAATCATCAGAAAAAAAAATGTGAAGAAATTTTGAATAAAATAAAGAATACAAATAAAAAACCCAGTTTTGTAAGGAGAATTTAAAAACACTCAAAGAAATAAATAACAAAAAATGTTGTATATACAAAATCAGATAAGGGTAACCAAATTATAATTCTGGACAAAGAAGATTATCAAAATAGAATGGAAGAACTTTTGAAAGAAAAAGAGTATGGAAAAATTAAGAATGACCCCCTACCAAAAACCATAAAAAAAGTGGAAAAACTGTTTTAAAAATGTTAAAATTCTATCCAAGAAAGAAAAAATTTCAATTAAAAGTAAGCAACCCAAGAAACCCTAATATACATGGACTTCCAAAAATTCAACAAACCGGGAAACAAAATGAGGCCAATAATTAACAATATTGGATCACCAACCTACACAAATTTCGAAATGGCTTGAATAATCAATTTTAAAAGAATTAATAATTTTGAAAGTCTGCAGATTGAAAATTCATTGGAATTAGTTAACAAATTAGAAAAAGTGGAAATTGAACCCACAGATAGGTTGGTTTCGTTTGATGTAGTTTCACTATTCACAAATGTACCGAAACAAAAAACTTTGGAGATATTGAACAATTGGTTAAGAAAAAACAACATAGACAGAGAGATCAAAGAAGATTATTTGAAATTAACTGCGTTATGCATTGATCAAATGTTTTTTACATTCAATGGGAGTTTCTATAGACAAAAATCAGGGCTCTCAATGGGAAACCCATTATCACCCTTCCTGGCAAATTTATTTATGAGCGATTTTGAATGTAAAATCACTAAAGCACATCCCAACAATGTTTAAATTTTGGAGTAGATATGTTGATGATATAATTTGTATTGTTAAAAGAAACATGTAGAAGATTCCCTAAAACTATTAAATTTACAGAGTACAAACATTAAATTCACCAAAGAAATAGAAGACAATAAACAAATACCTTTTTTGGATCTTAAATTGGTCAGAAACGAAGAAAAAAGAAAAATTGAATTCAGGATTCATAGAAAAGAAACTCATACGGAAAATTTTATAAAATCAACAGGGTTCAATCCAATTGGACATAAATTAGCAGCATTTAATAGTTTAACTCATAGATTGGTAAACTTACCCTTAAACGAAGAAGATTTCAAACATGAGAAAAAACACATAATCAAAGTAGCAAGAGAAAATGGGTTTGATGAAAAAATGGTACATAAAAGGATAGAAAAGTATAAAAAACAAAAAATGATAAACAGAAGTAATCTTGAAAAAGAAGAACCCACCTATGAAAAAATATAGGAAATTCACATATCACCCCTGGGTACATAATAAATTTCAAAATATATTTGAGAAGTTTAATATTAAATTAGCACCAAAAAATAACTACAGTTTAAATAAACTAATAAAAACCAACAAAAATGAAAAAACTGATAAAAATAAAAAGTCAGGAATATATTCAAATTGATGCATGCATGGGTTGTGGAAAAGATATATATAGGGAAAAACAAAAAGAAACCTAAAAATTAGAACCAAAGAACACATAAGAAATATTAAAAATGGAGAAATTGAAAAATCTGCAGTTGCTGCTCATGTTTGGTCTGAAAAACATAATATTAATTCAGACACTAAATTATTTAAAACAGTTAGAAAATACAAACGAGCTGACTATTTGGGAAAAAATTTATATTCAGAAGAACAGAAACAGAGTTCTTGAGTTATGAATTTGATATTCCGATGGAGGTGACCTTGTTTGGAGGTTCTTTGGCCAACCACAGGATGGAGCTGACATCGACATCCAGGTGGTGCAACATAATGCAACATAAATAAAACCAGTCTGGGAAAGCTGAAGATAAAACAGAGAATTGTTTTGAAACATGTCCAAGAACAAATCAACATTAATATTGAGGTAAGATGTCCAGACCAAAAATAATATAATTAAATTTGCAATTATTTCTACAAGAAACAGTTTTCAATGATTGTGAAGTGTTTTCCTATCCAGTGTACCAACTTCTGACCTTGAGAAGAGATTCCAGCTCTACCGAAAATAAAACCCAACCTGAACCAGTAATTGTTTTTATTTCTGGACACCAATCCTTATTCAAAATGTTACTACAACATTGGGCATGAAGAGAGTTAGCAGCTTCAAAATGTCAGCACAACATGGGAAAAGAATTACTTCTTCAAAATAAATCTAACCCTATTAACAGTTTATATTAGAAAGTTTGAATTTTTTGATACATATAAAAAATTTGAATCATCTAAATTCATCTTATTTCCATTCCAAGTAGATTGTAAATTATAATCTTCTCCATTCCAAAGAGAAATAAATATATTAATAATAAAGAACCCTTATTATTCTTATATTGGGGCACTGGGCAGCCACTAGTTTATATTAGTATAATACAGTTGGGAATTTTTACATTATGAGGTTTTCTTTATAAGAATCAAATGAATTGTGATTTCTTCTTATCTCATAGATCTATGTTTTTTTAACACACAACAGAAATGTAAACATAGATAATTTAAATGGTTTTGGTTAAGACATAATAAAGAAGAAATTTAAAAAATCTAAACAGCAAAAAAAGGTTACATGAATACGCCATTCTGCAACAAAATTCAAAAAAGATGAAAAATTCAAGAAATTTACTTACCATCCAGAAGTTCAGAACAAATTTCAAAAAATTTAATACAACATTGGCTCCGATTAACAAATTCAGCCTGGGTAATCTTCTGTTAACTAATAAAAAAGTTAACACCGCAGACAATAAAAAAATCTGGAATTTATAAAATTAATTGCAAAGATTGCAATAAAGTATTTATAGGAAAAACAAAAAGGAATTTAGACACTCGCAAAAAAGAACACTTTAGACACAAAAAATTGGTAAAATTGAAAAATCAGCTACAGCAGCGCACAGTTTATTAGAGAATCATAGAATTGAAAAAGAAGCAAAACTTTTGAAACATCTATCTAAACCTTTGGAATTAACAGTTTGGGAAAAGATATACATTCAAAAAACCATACTACTACAAACACAAATGTTGAGTTTCTGGACGAACCAAATTTGATTATAAAGTTCTTCAAAAGTACACCAAATGGCAGTTTAGAAAATTACTGGCATAATGAAAATTGACAGTCGTGAAAACAACTGAAGATGGGAATGATATGTTTCCCGAAGCTGCAGTTCTCTGTTAAAAAACATAGAAGTATAAGGCAAGACAAATTCACAATTCATTTGATTCTATTAAGGAAAACCTTATAATGTAAAAATTCCCAACTTTATTATATTAATTGTAATCCATTCCTTAGGTTGGGGCGCCTAGAAGGAAGAGTTACGTTACCCTGATGATATGATGGGTGATAAAATGATACTGAAGTGCCAGAAGGGTTCTTAACCTAAACTCCAGACCATGGTAACCACAGGAATAATTCCCTTTAAGAAACAATTCCTTTAGTTTGACTGGGAATAGAACCTGGAACCTCATGAAACGTTGACCACTAGCCCACGAGGCTGGTCTACCTGTCAATATTTTTAAAGATGTTAATGGAAACATTCCTACTTAAAGAATTAAGTCACCACACAGTGTCATGGGAACATCAAATTAATGTTGGTTCAGTTTGACATATTGTTTAGTTGTTTGACTCACCTCAACTTCTTAACTGATCAGTAATACAGCACTGAGAATGTCACAAATGAAGTGAGTCTGCGTGGGAGTTAAGAAGTGTGAGGTGAGTCAAGAAACAACTAAACAATATTAAAATAAACCTCATAGCATTATTTCCTACCAACATAACTTGATGTATTTAATTAATGTTGGGAAGTAACATTATGAGGTATAATCATTAAAATTCATCGGAGAACATATTGTTTAAACAACTCACCTCATAGGATTCATGCTTCCATGATATGGGAAAAAATATACATTCAGAAAAACAAAAATAGATCAATGAATTTTGATATCCTAACGAAATTACATTGATTTCGAAATTCATAAATTCAACCATAGATGGCAGCACTGAAGATGGCGACAATAGAATATTTTGACGGCCGAAGAATTTCGTCAGTCGGAGTTATGGCTGATGATGAACATGACTATGTTTGAAATCGCGATATCATGGAAGCATGAATCCTATGAGGTGAGTTGTTTAAACAATATGTTCTCCGATGAATTTTAATAACTTAATGTTTTGATATAATCCTTTAATCATCGTCAGCTTGCCCAGACTGTCGAGTTTTATGTTGTGGATCCTGGATGTCGATATCAGCTCCCTCATCCGGCTGGCTGAAGAACCTTCAAACTAGGTCACGTTCAGCAGGAATTTCAAATTCTTGACTCTTGTTTTTGTTCTTCTGAATGTAGATTTTTTTCCCAAATGGTGAGTTCTTTTGTATGTTTTAATTGTTTTAATAATTTAGTGTTTCAATTTATATTGTGCTTTTTGGGCCAAACATGAGCAGCAACTGCAGATCTTTCTATTTCCCCATTTTTAATATTTGATCCGAAAAACACAATACAAATTCAAACACTAAATTATAAAACAAATAGAAAATACAAACAACTCACCGTTTGTGAAAAAATCTACATTCATAAGAAGAAAATAGAGTAATGAATTTTGAAATTCCTGCTGAACATGACCTAATTTCGGCCAGCTGGAGGAGGGAGCTGATATCGACATCCAGGGTCCACAAATATAAAACTGGGCAAGCTGACGATGATATAGAGGATTATATCGAAACATGTTCAAACTGAACTCAATAACAATTTGAGGTAAGATGTTCCCATTCTCATCACAAAAACTTGATTAAAAGAAACCTCAAAATGTTACTTCCTAAAATAAATCATTACCACTTAGTGCCACTTCGCAATTTTAATTAAAAGAAAATTTAAATTTTGTACATAAGATACTTACTTTTTATCCTTCATGCACATCTGGTATATGTTGTTCGGGTGAAGGAGAGGGGCACCACTTCTATTTGCTCATCTTTCAGGACTAAGTGTTTAGTGTCCGTCTTGGCTCTTACCATTCCATTCTGTTCAAAGTAAGTCAATGCTAAAGAGAGCTATCCCATCCAAACACAAATCCTTCATATTTTCTATGCTTTTATTTCCAATCCTGGATAGAATCGAAAATCAACGCTCAAAACGGGGGCTTCAACCCTCGATTTCTGATTCTAATACCAATTTTTTAACTTTCACAGGAAAAAAACACCATGAGGTGTAATTTAAGAATTAAATTAATATTTTTGATACCTCACCTCAATATCCTTTATTCTTCTAGACTGCAGTTTCGGGGCGATATCTCCATCATCAGTAGCCTCTCTTCGACCAGTGTTATGTCATTTCTTGGTGGTTTTCTTCTACCTTCTATCGGTGGACTGACGAACCTCTAGATCAAATCAAAATTTGTGGGAGTTTCGAAATTCATGAGTTTTTCTTTCTTGTTTTTTTTGGATGTGGATTTTTATCCCAAACGTGAGTTCTTTCTGTTAGTCAGTATGTTTGATTAGGCTGGCTTTTGTATCAAAACACACAGACAAACAGAAAGAACTCACAGTTTGGGAAAAATCCAAATCCAAAAAAATAAGACACAAAAACTCATGAATTTGATCCCAGAGGGTACATCGGTCCACCGATAGAAGGAAGAAGAAAACAGCCAAGAAACGACATCAACACCGCCGAAGAAAGGCTACTGATGATGGGAGATATAAGTCCGAAACTGCAGTCTAGAAAAAATAAAGGATATGAGGTGAGGTATTAAAAATATTAATTTAATTCTTATCAAGCCCCGGTTCAACCATTCATTTTTCTTTCTTATGTATGTAGCTAATGCTGTGGAGTTAACAACATGGTTATTCTCCTTCTTGTTTCCCAGTTTGTTAAATGTTCTCTGTCCATTTGCACTCAATACACCAATTCTATGTCCTGTATAGCAACTGCAGATTTTCTAGGTAGTTCCGGAATTACAGATGGATTTTCTAACAGTATTTTTATATTTCGATTACAGACTTTTTCAATTAAATTAGAATTGTAATTATCATTAATTTTTTTAAATCAATGGTAAAGAGAAAAATTTTTGCCTGAACCGGGAATCGAACCCCGAACCTTTAGCTTTCCGTGCTAATGCTCAGACCACCGAGCTAATCCAGGCTTCTTCATCATTCACAGTATTGCAATATGCTTTTGTAGGTGCAGTTGATCTATGCTCTTGCAAATGTGTACACTAAGCAGAAAGCATGGTTTTTGATATTCAGGAAAATTGTTTCTTCTTTTATCTCTGAGATTTCTTACTATTCGATGTTCTCACAAACTATATGTAATACAGTGTCATTCACTGCTGTATCCAGCAATATTCTGCACAGGTGTTGAATACTGTGAAGATCCTCCAATTTTTTCCTACATACAATGTGTTTAGTGAACACTCGGTGGTCTGAGCATTAGCACAGAAAGCTAAAGGTTCGGGGTTCGATTCCTGGTTCAGGCAAAAATTTTTCTCTTTACCATTGATTTACAATAATTTAATTGTGTTTATTAATTTACTTATTTCTATCATAGTAATAGCTTTAGCTTCTCAATATTAATTTAAATAATTCATTTTTTTCTTTATAATTCTTTTAATTGATTCATAAGAAAATCCATTTGTTACTTTCTGCTTAATTTTACACCCTTTTCTTGTGAGTATATCAGTTCTTTCATTTCCTTGTATTCCACAATGGGCTGGAATCCATACTTTTCTTTTTAATTAGATTCTATCCAGGATTGGAAAATGTTAATTCAAATAAAACATAGAAAATATTAAGCTTTGCCGCTAAAAAAGTAGTGTATAAATTCTCATAAGTAATGTCACGAGTGATTTCCAATTTATCTAGAGGATTTGGAAATCAAGAGTGGCATTTGTTAGGACTATTTAACAAATAAAATTAAGCCGTTTTACTCGAAAGTCATTATTTAATATAGTTTACCGGTATTTTAAAATATTACATATTTAATGTAAACGGCGATGTTTGAAAACAAATCAGAAATGAGAGGTCATGTTATATTCATTGCAACTTGATCATATTACTTATTGCCAAATAGGATCCACCCTAGTGGAGAAATAATGAAACACATCAAACTGTATTTAATGTTAATATTGAGTGGAGAAAATATTTTTAATAACTCACCTCATACAATTTCCAATTTATTTGATTTATGACCATTGGTTTTGAATGAATTTTTCATTTCTTCAGTTTATTTTCATGACTCCAACTGTTGAAATTCAACAAACATAGAATTTCAGGAGTCTGCAGGATAGAAGGCCGTTGGACATCAGTTGTGAACGTGACACAGCATTGAGAATGTCACAAAAGATGTGAAGAAGAAACCCTGGGTCTGCTATGAATTATGAAGTATGAGGTGAGTGAAATAATAAAAAATAAACAAAATTATGAAAATAAACTGAAGATGAACGAAAAATTCATTCGAAACCAATGGTCTTTAAATCAAATAAATTTGAAATTGTATGAGGTTGGTTATTAAAAAATATGTTTCTCCACTCAATATTAATGATATAATCTGATAATGTTTACTTCCCAACATTAATTTTAATGTATTTACAAAATGTATTTCATCAATTTCGAAATTTGTCTGTCTGTATCACTTTGTCCTTGAGGCAATCCTCTAATGAGGAAAGTTGTACACAATAATAAAATAATCAACATTATAGGTTATTAATTTATTTTTTTAGTAAACAACTCAGTAAAATTAAGGAATCTATTATTTGCTATATTCAATGTATTAGTTGGAGAAAGAAAAATAATGCTCTGAGCTGTTCAGAATATTAAAAAGGAGGAGCTTTCTTTATCACAAAAAGAAGAAGCTGATAAAGAGAAATTGATAAAAAGCAAGTGATGAAACAAGGCTGTCATTGGTTGTAAAACAAAATTAATTGAAATGTGATTGGTCACTGACTGAGTTAAATAGTTAATAAAAATACTTGTGAATAGAAGACAGCAGTTGACATGATTGTATCAGCAATATTACAAAGTTTGGAAATTAGTCAATATTTGCAAATTATTTTTTCCTTCAAAATCCAATTATTTTCATAGAGTGAAGGTAAAGTGATACCACTAGAGCCGTCTGGTAGAGCTTGAATTGATTCTCCCTAGGGGTTGCCACCAGAAGGTTAAGGCCAGTTTAAAAATCCTGACCCCACTGGGATTCAAACCCACAACTTTGTGACCTGTATTTTCATAAGTAATTTCAAAATCATTAAATCACATCTTCATATGAAATGTGAACAAAAACAACCTTTTTAAATATAATTTACAATGGATTTATTTTAAAATCATTAGGAAGTTACATTATAAGGTTTCATTTAATACCGTATTTGAGTAAAAATACAAACTCAAATATTTAAGAGATGTTTTTATTATTAATTTAACATTTCTCAATGAAAGATAAATTAAATTTGAAGAGAAAAATTTTCGCCTAGACCGGGACTCGAACCCGGGACCCTTGGCTTTCCGGGCCAAGAGAGTTTGTTTAAATATAACAAACAACCATTTTGGTGATTTTAGTTTGACTTTAGGATTTTGATAAGAAAAATTAACACTTGAACCCTGGGCTTCTCGTTCTCCGTACAAGCATGCTTTCATTACACTATTCAAGCTATGATACAAACGTTAACATTTCTTTCTTCACATACAATTGTCAAATCATCCGAAGGTAGACAGACATTGCTACCAATGACCGCAGACCGGTTTAAATGTTAAATTTAATGCATCCATCATTCTCTAGGTCTGCTCTTCCACATCTTCCATTAGCTTTTCCAATTAAGGATTTTCTTTGGTATTCTCTCTTCTTCCATTCATATGGGGTGTCCATACCATTTCAAAACACTTTTATCCTATTTTTTCTAATGTGTTTTTTCAACTTGCATAATTTCCCTTATTGTGCTGTTTGTGATCTTATCCCATCTTGAAATTCTTGTTGGTCCACCTCCAAACATCCATTTCTACTGCTAAACAGTTTGTTGGCTTGTTTTCTACTTTCTGTCCAGGTTTCGGACCCATATAATAAAATGCTTTATAACAGAACTTTAAATATAGTTTTCTTCGTTCTGTTTATTATATTTCTATTCCAAAGCACTGAGTTCAATATACCAATGATTAATGTTGAGTTGTTTTCTTCACTCGCCACAGTGTTATTTCCTACTTACATAACTTAATACCAATCATTCTTCTTCCATCAGTTATTCTTCTTTCAATAAATTTAAAATCTCACATCAATTAAGCTTTACTGCTTAAAAAAAAAAGTGAGTGTAAAATTCTCATTAAGAGTATTTCAAGTAGTGATGTCTTTAGACGATCTGAGAATTCTGTATGAATAAAGAAATGTATAATGTTTGTATCATAACTTGAATAGTGTAATGGATAGTACACTCGTTCAGAGAATGAGAGTTCCAGTGTTCAAGCATTGATTTTTCTTTTCAAAATAATGATGTGCAGTAATGGAAAATGTTAAAATTAAAATCTCACACAACAATATTCCTGTCTCATAATCCAGCACATATGCGTGTGCTAGAAGCCTCACTGGTTATGTTATGAACTTACCGGGGTGATGCACGCACTGCTAACTGTAAGAACACAAAGATGTCTGTTATTTTGAAAAGTGTGTAGGCGACTTAGACCTTATTAGCACAGTTTCTGAAATCCTCCATGGACGAGGTAGTGGCTTGTATAAGAAATCCAGCCTGTTGGCTCCTTCACTTCTTTCTGTGCGGCTATCAACTTTCTTCTCTTTGATGTATTGCCCTCCCTGAATATTCATTCCCTTCAAAAAATAATATCAACAACAAAAACATATTTTGATGTTATTTTTAAATAGCATGTTCCAGAATTGTACTTTTTTAGGAAAAAAAATTAATGCTCAGACCTGGATTCAAACCAGAATGTCAGAGATCTGGGGTTTGAATCCCGGTCAGAGCGTTAATTTTTCTTTCTAAAAAAATAAAAACATATTTACTTTTTTAGGAATCAACATTATGAGGTATCATATTTGAAGAGAAAAATTATGCGCTCAGACCAGGGCTCGAACCCAGGACCTTTTCCGGACCAATACTGTACCGACTGAATGAGTTCCAATCTAAATGCAAATTTTTCTCTTATATACATTATTATAATTCCCATGCACTAAATATTATGAGGTATTTTTATTTATGTATAATTTTAATCACTCACGTCATAAAAAACTAGTTTCAGAACTATCTTCTATTCTATCGTCTTGTTGTTTTGAAGAGCCGTCTTTGGCTCCCTCTGTTGGTAGACTCAAAAACATGAAAATTAAATCATTTTCATTCATAAACTTTGAAATTTCTGCAGAAAATGATTTATTTTTGAGGTTTTTAACAGTCTACCAACAGAGGGAGCAAAAGACGGCTCTTCAAAACAACAAGGTGCTGGAAGAGAAGATAGTTCCAAAACTAGTTGTTTTAAGAAGAAGAAAGATATAGGTGAGTGATAAAATTATACATAACACATATTTGTTTTATTTTAATACAATAAATTTGGGAATTTTTAACATTATGAGGTTTTTATTGATAAGAATTAAATGAATCGTGAATTCTTCTTAACTCATACCTCTATGTTTTTTATACACAGCACCACAGTATCGGCGACCATCGTCACCATCATCAGCTGTTTTCACGACTGTCAATTCTTTCTTTTGCCGGTAATTATCCCTGGAATCTCAAAGTTCATGGTTTAGTATGGTTTTTTGAATATATATCTTTCCCACAACTGTTAAATCCAAACATTTAGATTGATAATTAAATTAATGTTTTTATTACCTCACCTCATATCCTTTTTCTTCTATACTGCAGTTTCGGAGCTTACCTCCATCGTCAGTAGCCTCTGGTCGACCGGTGTTATGTCGTTTCTTGGCGGTTTCCCTTCTTACTTCTGTCGGTGGACCGATGAAACCTCTGGATCAGGTCAAAATTTGCGGGAGTTTCAAAATTCATGAGTTTTTCTTTTTGACCTGATCCAGAGGTTCATCGGTCCACCGACAGAAGTAAGAAGGAAACCGCCAAGAAACGACATAACACCGGTCGACCAGAGGCTACTGACGATGGAGATAAGCTCCGAAACTGCAGTTATAGAAGAAAAGGATATTGAGGTGAGGTAATAAAAACATTAATTTAATTATTAATTAAACCTATAGTGTTCTTTCCCTGTGAAAGTTTAAATGTTTTTAGATAGATGTTTCAAAAGTTTTGCTTCTTTTCAATTCTATGATTCTCTAATAAACTATGTGCTGCTATAGCGATTTTTCAATTTCTCCATAAAAAAAAGAACACTTAGAAACATAAGAATGGAGAATTAAAAAATCAGCTATAGCAGCACATAGTTTATTAGAGAATCATAGAATTGAAAAAAGAAGCAAACTTTTGAACCCTCGACCTTTTCGGCATTGTAGCTCAGTGCCTTAACCACTACCTACGGCGTGCCCCCCATTTGTGATACGTTTGCCCACCATTTGTGACTAAGAATGATAAATATAGATATATAATTTATATATTATATATATAGTAGCTAATACCTGTAGTGTGTGCTGCGCCTAATAAATGGAACATTAAAGGTTAATTAAATTGTATGGTATACGCTGAGATGAACCAAACATGGCGGCTCTAGTCAGTTTTTAAATTTTGGTTTCTGGTAAACCTCTACTTCTAATTGTCGAGTTTCACTCATTTTTTGATAATACAAATCTCGGTTTTTTAATTACTAATAAAGTTTATTTCCGTAATAATGCTAAATTAATTTTTTGATTATTTAAAAAAACAAAGAAACTGCATTGCCTTCAAAGAGCAATAAAACACATTCCTGTCCTACAGAAATTATGAATTCTTGTTGTATTTTAATTCACTGTTCTACTGTTGTTTATTTTTTATCATTTCACTCACCTCATACTTCATAATTTATAGCAGACCCAGGGTTTCTTCACGTAATTCGTGACATTGTCAATGCTGCGTCATGTTCACACTGACGTCCAACGGCCTTCTATCCTGCAGACTTGACCTCCGCGCCATCTGGTGGCCGACCGAAGAATTTCCAAATCAGGCCTCTTTCTTTATAACCCGGGTATTTCAAAATTCATAGTGTATTTTCATTCTTGCATATGTAAATTTTTCCCAAATTGTGAGTTCCTTAGGTTTTTCCAATTGTTAAGTAATTTTGTTTTGGTTTCTATTCTATGTTTTTTGACCAGGCATGTGCAGCTATTGCAGATTTTTCGGTTTCTCCATTTTTAACATTTCTGAGGTGTTCTTTTAATCTTGTATTTAGATTCCTTTTTGTTTTTCCTATGTATATCTTTTCACAATCTTTACAATTAATTTGATAAATTCCCGATTTTTGCAGTCTTCAATTTTTTTCATTTTGTTGGTTTTTATTAAATTACCTAAGCTGTAATCATTTTTCGGTGCTAATTTAATGTTTAATTTGTTGAAAATTTTTTTTTGAAACTTGTCAAATACGAAAGGATGGTATGTGAACTTCTTGAATTTTTGCCTATATTTTTATCTGTCTGAAGAGTACTTTCATTGATGACTTTTTTGTTCTTTGAATTTATTTATTTTCTTGTGTATCATTTTCTGTGAAAACCATTATCCTTAGCCATTTGTATGATGTGGTTCTTTCTCTTATTGTAATTTTCTTTGCTCATGGGGACATTCACAAGTCTGTGTGTTAAACTATTAAATACTGCCTGTTTGTGTGAAAAATGGTTAAATCCAGTAGCTTTTATATAATTGTCGATGTGAGTTTCTTTTCTGTAGATTCCAAATTCTATTTTCTTTTTCTTTCTTTCCTAATCAATTTAAGGTCTAAAAATGGTATTCATGATTAATTTTCTATTTCCATTGTAAATTTGATTGTTTTTTTTGAATATTTTAACAGTTTAAATATAAACTGTTAAATATTCAAAATAAAACAATCAAATTTACAATGGAAATAGAAAATAATCATGAAATACCATTTTTAGACCTTAAATTGATTAGGAAAGAAGAGGAAAAAGAAAATAGAATTTGAATCTACAGAAAAGAAACTCACATCGACAATTATATAAAGGCTACTGGATTTAACCATTTTTCACACAAAACAGGCAGTATTTAATAGTTTAACACACAGACTTGTGAATGTCCCCATGAGCAAAGAAAATTACAATAAAGAGAAAGAACACATCATACAAATTCTAAGGATAATGGTTTTCACAAGAAAATGATACACAAGAAAATAAATAAATTCAAAGAACAAAAAGTCATCAATGAAAGTACTCTTCAGACAGATAAAAAATATAGGCAAAAAATTCAAGAAGTTCACATACCATCCTTTCGTATTTGACAAGTTTCAAAAAAAAATTTCAAACAATTCAACATTAAATTAGCACGAAAAAATGATTACAGCTTAGGTAATTTAATAAAAACCAACAAAAATGAAAAAATTGAAGACTGCAAAAAATCGGGAATTTATCAAATTAATTGTAAAGATTGTGAAAAGATATACATAGGAAAAACAAAAAGGAATCTAAATACAAGATTAAAAGAACACCTCAGAAATGTTAAAAATGGAGAAGAAACCGAAAAATCTGCAATAGCTGCCACATGCCTGGTCAGAAAAACATAGAATAGAAACCAAACCAAAATTACTTAAACAATTGGAAAAAACCTAAGGAACTCACAATTTGGGAAAAAATTTACATATGCAAGAATGAAAATACAACTATGAATTTTGAAATACCCGGTTATAAAGAAAGAGGCCTGATTTGGAAATTCTTCGGTCGGCCACCAGATGGCGCGGAGGGTCAGTCTGCAGGATAGAAGGCCGTTGGACGTCAGTTGTGAACATGACGCAGCATTGACAATGTCACGAATTACGTGAAGAAACCCTGGGTCTGCTATAAATTATGAAGTAATGAGGTGAGTGAAATGATAAAAAATAAACAACATTAAAGAACCTCATAGTGTTATTTCCTATCTACATAACTTAATCACTGTTCTACTATTTAATTTTGTACTAGAGCAGCCATCAAATCTTTAGAGGATGGAGAAGGCCTATAACTCAATGATATTAACAAGCTGTTAGTTTATGCTGATGATGTAGTACTATTGGGCGATAGTGAGGAGATACTAAAGGACAACACGCGCACACTATTGAGTAACACTAAGAAATTGGGTCTGGAAATAAATATCAATAAAACTAAATATATGTTCACACATAGAAATACATTATATTAATGAAATGGACAGCTAATGACAAATGGGGGAAATTTGAGGAAGTGGCTGAATTCAAATACCTAGGAACAATAATCACAAATAGGAATGAGATGCACAAAGAAATTGAACATAGGCTCAATTCTGGAAATGTGTGCTATTATGCATTGCAGAGACTCTTGATGTCCCAACTCCTTTCAAAAAATGTTAAACTGAAAAATATATAAACTGTTATTCTACCAGTTATATTATATGGATGTGAAACATGGACTCTTACTTTAAGGGAGAAGAGGAGATTACGAGTATTTGAGAATAAAGTTCTTAGGAATTTTTTTGGACCAAAGAGAGATGAACAGACATGAATGGAGAAGACTACATAACTGTGAACTACATGGTCTTTATAGGAAGCCAGATATAATAAGAACAGTAACGTCTCGTAGAGCTGTGGATGGAGGGACATGTGGCATGAGATGGGGATTGAAAGACGTGCATGGAGCTTGTTGTAGGAAAACCATATGGAAAATGCCAAGAATGAGATGGGAGAATAACATTATCTTTGATTTGGAGGGAAGTAGATTATACAGGAAATGATTGGAAAGCATTAGCTCAGGATAGGGGAACTGTACAGAGAACTTATGTCCACGCTGCCATGAACCTACAGGTTCAATAGTGCCAGTGAGTAAGTAAGTAAGGAATTTAATTCCCTGTAAGCAGAGGATCAAATTTGTAATTGTTTTTATTTATTTAAATATGTTCCATCTTCTTATACATATGATTCTTCTGTACGTCACTCACCTCCTCCTAAACAACTGGATCAATTTTGGATGATATTTTTCACCTCCTCCTAAACAACTGGATCAATTTTGATGATATTTTTTTGTGTGTGTTGAGTGAGGTCCCTAGGTGATATTTCAATTCACACAATTGACCCTAGATGTAGATCACACGAAGTGAAAATTTTAAAAATCGCTCTAGCGGTCACAATTTTTGCACAATGAAACTCAGTAATCATACTAAAATAAAACGAGGTAGATATTATTTAAAAATTAGTGAAATCTGACAATCTGAAATCAAAAATTAATAACTGCCTGAACAACTGGGACGGCTTGATCAAATTTTTTCTCCGTGTTTCAGTGTGTCCCTGGATTTTTTTAATTCACAATTGGACCCTATCTAAAAACCATTAGATGTAAGGAAGTGAAAATTTTAAAAATCGCTCTAGCATCACCAATTTTTTATGTTTCACAACAAAACTAAGTATATATGTAATTGTAGGCTTTCATCACGGCCGGCATCTTGATCCATATTTGGTCGTTCGTTTCCGGGCTTATAGGCCATGGTCTGGTTGTCTTCATACTCGACGTTTCGTCTACTGCTGCGGTAGACATCATCAGGAGATACTTGTGTGCTCTCTGGTGAACGCCTCAACAGTCGGCTGCAGACTGGCTGGTCGTTGGAAACTGTCTCTCTGTTTATAGCTAAACCCCGGGTGGGAGGGGGGGTTTTCTGCGCAGACCGAGTTATGCGCTGTCGTGCAGTTTGCAGAAGTCATAGACTTCGTTGTTGTGTTATGCAGTGCTGGGATCCAAATTTTGTTTATCTTCATGGTTTCTTCTTTTTTGTTGAAGGAATTCTTATGTTATATATTTCAATGGCTTTCTGTATAGTCTGGTGTAGTAATGTGATGTTTGTGATTATATACCTGAGTATCTTCGAAATCTTATAATATGTTGTTGGTTGTTCATCAAGGTGTTCCGCTACCGGCCGATTTTTCATTTTGTTTTAATCTGCAGTGTCTCATGTGTTCTTGTAATCTTGTGTTGATCATTCTTTTTTTGTTGATACCGATGTACCACCTCTCCACAACTGCACAGGATACGTATATACCTACCGGCAGTGTCTTAAAGGAATCTCTATTAAAATAAACCGAGGTAGGTATTATCTAAAAATGAGCGAAAATCCGACAATTAGAAGTGGAGGTTTTACCAGAAATCCGAAATTAAAAACTGACTAGCAACTGCCATGTTGGTTCATCTCAGCAATATACCCATACAACTTAATTAACCTTTAATATTTCATTTATTTAGGCATAGCAATGCACAACAGGCATTAGCTAATACGTATATATATAACGGGCTTCCAATATAAAACCGGACCAGCCTTACGGAGTTTCACCCGGCATGCAGTGCCTGTCTCTTCCTCCCGCAATTCACCCTGCCTGCCAGCCGTCCTTGAACTGTTTCTTACCTTATAGAAATGCTGGAAATGTTGTCCTCCCGCAGTTAAACGGCATTATACCGAAGTAAACACATTTAGATTGACACGCTGTAGTTCGGGCACTGTCAAGTTTTTGATTTCATTTCTTATGTTGTTCTTCAGTTCTTCCAATGTGTGCGGATTTGTTTTGTACACTTTGTCTTTCAGGCTACACCACAAATAAAAATCACACACTGTTAGATCTGGGGAGCGAGTGTTTTCTTATTTTGTACTGAACCAGGTCTCAAATTTAGTCACAAGATCGTGGATTGTCGATCTGGAAGGAGGTAATTGTCCAGGGAGTTCTGAATAAATTCCTCGCGAACGCGACAAGCTGATTCGTATTTATAATAACATTTACACACATAAATGCGCTGCTCTAATGTCAGCTGACGTCAATGTTGTCGAACGATAGTAAACTGACTAGTTCAAGGGACGAGCGGCTGGCAGAGTGAAATGGGACGAGGAGAGGAGCGCTGCCTGACAGGTGAAACCCCGTGAGGCCGGTCCGGATTTATATTGGAAGCCCGGTATATATATATATGTCATTGCCATTTTCGGTGCATATTGAACATTTTTTTCTTCTAAAATGATTTTCATGAGAAAAACCTCAATAGTTTAATTCCATAATTATTTTATCTGAAACTGAATTAGAGCATATTACTGTTGATGGATTTACCTGGAACAGATGACTCTAATTTCTTCAGCATCAAAGATCAAGTAGCTAACTTGCCCGTGGTTCTGAAAACAACAACACATGGTTAAATATGCAAAACAACATTATGACGTTCTTATTCATGAAGAATGAGTCATTTTTATATCTCACGCCATAGTTTGTTTTTTTAAACAATTTAAGAAAATTACTTATCATCCTGAAATACATAAATTTTTTTTTAAATTTCAAGAAATTCGATATTACATCGGTACCGATAAATAAATTTAGTGTTGGTAATCGATTAATAACCAATAATCTGCAGTTCACAGATGCATACATGATCACAATGGAGGAACTAAGGTGGAAGAAAGACCCAATCTGGATGGAATTCTACTCCATGGATGCTACATGACAACGGATTGGAGACGAGCAGAAACGACCTCAGACATCTGATGGTGAGGATGGCAACACATGGGCTGCATCATAGGATCTGTAGAATCAAGAAACATCACGAACCAGACTTCCAGTGCAGCATCTGTGAGCTGAGCACCTGCGACCGTGTACAAAACGGTTGTGTCGTATTTGAGGCGAGACGTGTCCCTGGGGGCTTACTGTGGTGGAGGGGGGCACAGGGGGAACTTGAACAGGGGGCACAGGGGGGCACGCGGCAGGAGAAGGAGGAGCAGGAGGAGGAGAAGCAGGAGGAGGAGAGGAGGAAGCAGGGAAGCAGAAGGCAGGAGAGGCAGAAGGAAGGAAGAGAGAGAAGCAGAAGCAGAAGAAGAAGCACCAGCAGCACAAGCACAGCAAGCAGAAGCAGGAAGCACAAGCAGAAGAGGAAGCCAAGCAGAAGAAGAAGCACCAGAATCACAAGCACAAGCAGAAGAGACGCACAAGGCAGAAGAGAAGCACAAGTCAGCACAAGCACAAGCAGGAAGAAGAAGCACAAGCAGAATGAAGAAGCACAAGAACACAAGCACAAGCACCACAAGCACCACCCAGCACAAGCACAAGCAGGCACCAGCACAAGCACCACCAGCACAAGCACCACCAGCACAAGCACCAGCACGACTAAGCACAAGCACCACAGCACAAGCAGCAACGGCACCACAAGAAGAAGTAAGCACAAGCAGAAGAGAATGAATCACAAATCACCATCCATGTCACAATCATAATAATAATCGACATCACCACCACTCAGCCAATCACAACCATCACAAATCACAATCACCACCATCACAATCACAATCACCACCATCACGATCACAATCACCACCATCACAATCACACATCACCACCATCAACCATCACAATCACCACCATCACAAAAATCACCACCATCACAATCACCATCACCACAATCACAATCACCATCACTACCATCCATCACAATCACCACCATCACAATCATCATCACGATCACCACCATCACAATCTTACCATCACCCATCACCATCATCACAAATCACAACCATCACCACCATCACAATCACATCACCACAATCACCACTATTACAATCACATCACTATCACCACCCATCACAATCACTATCATCACCCCACATCACAATCATCACCATCAACCATCACCACAATCACAATAATCACAATCACCAGCACAACACCATCATCACACCATCATCACCATCACTCACACAAAACCACATCACCACACATCACAACCATCATCACCATTAATCACCATCTACCAACACCATCATCACAATCACCATCATCACAATCACCATCACCACAATCACCATCACACACCACCATCATCACAATCACCATCACCACAATCACCATCACCACCACCATCACCACAATCACAATCACCATCACCACCACCATCATCACCATCACCACCATCATCTCCACCACCATCCACCACCACTTCACATTACGTAGAGTAAAGAGATGATGAACAAGTTATGTCCCCAACCAACGGATGAAAATGTCACTTATCGTTTCAACTTATGTACTGTGGAGAGAATTGCAATTTAATACAGGAATCTGGCGCACAATCTAGTGGCCTTCTTCCTTCCAAGTATTAGGCCAAGGCCTGTTACGATCCTATAGAAAATTTTCCCTCCAGCGTTTCATAGGACAGCCCAGTGATCTTCGTCCTCTTGGTATATAATTATAAACAGCTTTGGGGATCTGATTTGAACTCATTCTTTCTAGATGTGTTTTCCAATTTAGTTCATACTGTTTAATATATTCCAAAATTGGCGTAGTCTTCAATTCTTTTAAGATATCGGTGTTCCTTTTCCGATCCCATCTACACATGAATCTCATTTCACAAGCCTGGCTCCAAAACTGAAAATTGTTCTGAAAAGAGATCTAACCCACAAAAATTTGAAACTTGAGTTTTTAGTTGGATTAGTTACCTACCCAGAGAATATCACCCATGGAGCATCTCTTCCAGACCTATATGTAACAAAATGGTGGAAGTCACGAGCAGCAGTTTATAGGTTACATCTGTTATCGAGATAACCATTCAATTATACAATTATTTTTTTTTTTGCGCGATAGTGCATTCTGTCGTACTTACAGCAATGGTGACCATGATTGAAAGTTCAACTTCATAAATTTTGAGGTTGTCAACCTAAATAACTATACTGTGTAGCATTATTTATTAAATTAATATTAAGAAGCTAAAGCTGTTACTATGATTGAAATAAGTATATTAAAGTACACAACTCAATTATTGTAATCAAACCATTTGATGAAACCCTGGGTTTGCGAGGAGTATATTCCTTTCTTAGACTTATACTTAATAAGAAATGAACAGCAAAAAATTGAATTTAACATTTACAGAAAAGACACACATACTGACAACTACATAAAATCTTCAGGTTTTAATCATTTGACACACAAACATGCAATTTTCAATAGTCTATTACACAGATTGTTAAATATTCCACTTAATGTAGAAGATTTTGACAAGGAATATAATCATATTATTCATGTTGCTAAAATAAATGGTTTCGATGAAGACATTATAAAGAATAAATTAAAGAAATTCAAACAACAAAAAAGGTTACAGGAATACACCAACTTACATCATGGTACCAAGAAAGATGTAAAATTCAAGAAATTCACTTACCATCCTGAAGTTCATAATAAGTTTCAAAAAATTTTCAAAAAATGTTAATATAAACATTAGCTCCAATTAACAAATTCAGCCTGGGTAATCTGCTTTGTTAACTAATAATAAATGTAATACCCCAGACGACAAAAAATCTGGGATTTATCAAATTGATTGCAAAGATTGCAAACAAGATATATATAGGAAAAACAAAAAGGAAACTTGGAAACTCGTTAAAAAAGAGCACTTCAGAAACATGAAGAATGGAGAAATTGAAAAATCAGCTATAGCAGCACATAGTTTATTAGAGCATCATAGGATTGAAAAAGAAGCAAAACTTTTAAAAACATCTATCTAAACCTTTGGATTTAACAGTTTGGGAAAAAATATATATTCAAAAAAACCATACTAGAACTATGAACTTTGAGATTCCGGAAGAACCAAGCTTGATTACAAAGTTCTTCAAAAATACAATAGATAGCAGTTTAGGAAATGATTCATTCAAAATAACACCAGATGGCAGTTTGAAGAGGAATTCCTTCAAAAGAACACCAGATGGCAGTCTAGATAATTACCAGACAAAAAGGAGAAAAAATTGACAGTTGTGAAAAACAGCTGACGATGACGACAAAGTGTCGCCGATACTGCAGTGCTGTGTTTAAAGAAACATAGATGTATGAGGTAAGAAAAAATCACTATTCATTTAATTATTATAAATTGAACCTCATAATGTTAAAAATTCCCAAATTTAATATATAAAAAAAAATTTTCGCCTTAGACCGGGACTCGAACCCGGGACCCTTGGCTTTCCGGGCCAAGTGCTCTACTAACTGAACTACCGAGGCGAGTTACGATCTAAAAGTGTTAAATTAATAATAAAATCGGCAATAGAAGCCCTACTGGCTTTAAATAGTAGTGTTAAATTCCCAATAAATGTCTTCTTAACTAAGAAGCCGCCATTTGCAAAGATAGAAGCTATGGTTTCAAGCATTTGGCGCGAGGGAATTACAACGTACATAAGAAAAAATTTGCGTCTAGATCGTAACTCGCCTCGGTAGCTCAGTTGGTAGAGCACTTGGCCCGGAAAGCCAAGGGTCCCGGGTTCGAGTCCCGGTCTAGGCGAAAAAAAAAAATTTCTCTTCAAATATAATTAATTTAAAACCTGAGTTAAATAAATTGAAGAAACATAAAAGTACAAAAAGTATAACCACTAAATTAGGGGGGGATAAAGAAAATGAGAAGAATGTAATTAACCTATCATCCGAAAACTTTACAAAAGAAGAAATATCTATTTTGGACAAGGGATTGAAAACATGCATTAGCTACTCTAACAATTTAGAAGATTACACAGCTGACGTTGAAATTGCTATCGATGACATGAATTATGAAGAACAAACAATAATCAGGAAAGAATGTGGGGAAGTTATTGAAAAATTAAAAACACAAAAATAGCAAACCTATGCAAAACAAATATGAAGAAAGTAAGAAACATTAACAATAAAAATGTTTATATATTAAATTGGGAATTTTTAACATTATGAGGTTCAAATTAATAAGAATTAAATTAATCGTGAAAAACAGCTGATGATGGTGATAAGAAATTGCCGATACTGCAGTGCTGTATTTAAAGAAATATAGAAGTATGAGGTATGAAATAATCACGATTAATTTAATTCTTATGAATAAAAATGTTTTTTCAAAATCAGACAAAGGGAATAATTTGGTAATTTTGGATAAAGAAGATTACAATGATAGGATGGAGAATTTATTAAAGGGAGAAGAATATGAAGAAATAAAAACAAAATCCTCTTACTTACTTACTCACTGGCACTATCGACCCTTAGGTCCATGGCCACACGGACATAAGCTCTCCATACATCCCTATCCTGAGCCAATGCTTTCCAATCATTCCCTGTATAATCTACTTCCCTCAAATCATAGTTAATGTTGTTCTCCCATCTCATTCTTGGTCTACCAACTGGGCGTTTTCCTTCTGGCTTTCCTACAAGAAGTTTCCATGCACGTCTTTCATTCCCCATACGTGCAACATGTCCTGCCCATCGCAGTCTATGAGACTTAACTGTTCTGGCTTCCTTTAAAGACCATGTAGTTCATTGTTATGTAGTCTTCTCCATTCACCTGTCTGTTCATCTCTCTTTGGTCCAAAAATTTTCCTAAGAACTTTATTCTCAAATACTCGTAATCTCTAAAAATCATCGGAGAACATATTGTTTAAATAACTCACCTCATAGGATTCATGCTTCCATGATATCGCGATTTCAAACATAATCATGTTCATCGTCAGCCATAACTCCGACAGTCGGAGTTATGGCTGACGATGAACATGATTATGTTTGAAATCGCGATATCATGGAAGCATGAATCCTATGAGGTGAGTTATTTAAACTCTATGTTCTCCGATGATTTTTAATGATTATACCTCATAATGTTTACTTCCCAACATTAATTAAATATACTCGTAATCTCCTTTCCTCCAAAAAAAAAAAAAAAACAAATCCTCTTGCAAAAACAATTAAGGAAGTTGAAACTAGCCTAAAATCAATTAAAATAATTATGACACAAAAGGAAAAGTTTAAATTAAAAATACCAAATCCCAGAAGAACCCCCAACATTCAAGCATGGTCTTCCTAAAATCCACAAAGACGGAAAGAAAATGAGACCTATCATCAACAATATCAACTCACTGACATATAACATATCAAAATGGCTAAGCAATAAATTTAAAGGTATGGAAAAATTTGAAAATTTAGCAGTAGAAAATTCTTATCAATTAGTGGAAAAATTAGAAAATGTAGAAATAGAACCTTCAGAAAGATTGGTCTCATAAGTTACTTCTTTGTTCACAAACATCGCGACTGACACAACTTTGAAAATTTTAGAAAAATGGTTGAAAGAAAACAAAGTAGATGATAGCGTTAAAGAATACATAAAATTAACAAAATTATCCTTAAATCAAATGTTCTTCACCTTTAGAGGAAAGTACTTTAGACAAAAATCAGGACTTACAATGGGAAATCCATTATCACCATTCTTATTCAAAATTAAAATTGGGAAACACATTATGAGGTTCTTATTAATAAATTAATGAGTCATTTAACATCTTACCTCATATTTCATGTTTTATCAAACACAGTAACTATAGTTTTCAACTGATCTTGTCATTCATTTTCACACCGCCATTATGACTACCGGATATTCGTTGGAATCTCCATCTATAACGTTGCCATCTGGTGTTGATTTGACAAACTTCGAGATATCGTTGCCATCTGGTGTTGATTCGATGAACTTCGAGATGAGGTCACGTTCATCCAGAATGTCGAAATTCATAGATTTAAATTTGTTCTTCTGTATAAATATTTTCTCCCAAACTGTCAATTCCAAAGGTTTTTCCAAATGTTTAAGAAGTTTAGCTTCTTTTTCAATTCTATGACCTTCCAACAAACTATGTGCTGCAATAGCTTGAAAAAGAAGCTAAACTCCTTAAACATTTGGAAAAACCTTTGGAATTGACAGTTTGGGAGAAAATATTTATACAGAAGAACAAATTTAAATCTATGAATTTCGACATTCCGGATGAACGTGACCTCATCTCGAAGTTCATCGAATCAACACCAGATGGCAACGATATCTCGAAGTTTGTCAAATCAACACCAGATGGCAACGTTATAGAGGGAGATTCCAACGAATATCCGGTAGTCATAATGGCGGTTGAAAATGAATGACAAGATCATTTGAAAACTATAGTTACCGTGTTTAATAAAACATGAAATATGAGGTAAGATGTTAAAATGACTCATTAATTTATCACCATTCTTAGCAAATATGTTCATGGGGAACTTTGAATGTCATGTAACCAAAGCACACCCTTTGATGTTTAAATTTTGGAGAAGATATGTAGATGATATCATAGCAATAGTAAAACAGAAACAATTAGAAAATGCCATTAAACTGTTAAATATTCAAAATAAAACAATCAAATTTACAATGGAAGTAGAAAATAATCATGTAATACCATTTTAATACCTTAAATTGATTAGGAATGAGGAAAAAAAATAGAATTTGGAATCTACTGAAAAGAAACTCACATTGACAATTATATAAAAGCTACAGGATTTAACCATTTTTCACACAAACAGGCAGTATTTAATATTCAAAGTTAAAATTGGGAAACACATTATGAGGTTCTTAATTAATAAATTAATGAGTCATTTTAACATCTTACCTCATATTTCATGTTTTTCAAACACGGTAACTATAGTTTTCAAATGATCTTGTCATTCATTTTCAACCGCCATTATGACTACCGGATATTCGTTGGAATCTCCCTCTATAACGTTGCCATCTGGTGTTGATTTGACGAACTTCGAGATATCGTTGCCATCTGGTGTTGATTCGATGAACTTCGAGATGAGGTCACGTTCATCCGGAATATCGAAATTCATAGATTTAAATTTGTTCTTCTGTATAAATATTTTCTCCCAATCTGTCAAATCCAAAGGTTTTTCCAAATGTTTTAGAAGTTTAGCTTCTTTTTCAATTCTATGACCTTCCAACAAACTATGTGCTGCAATAGCTGATTTTTCAATTTCACCATTTTTAATATTTCTAAAGTGTTCCTTTGTGCGAGTGTCCAAATTTCTTTTTGTTTTTCCTATGTATACTTTATTCCAATCTCGACAATCAATTTGATAAATTCCAGATTTTTTACTATCTGGGGTGTTCATTTTCTTATTGGTTATTAATAAGTTACCAAGGCTAAATTTATTTATTTATCGGTGCCAATGTAATATTGAATTTCTTGAAAATTTGTTGAAATTTGTTATGTATTCCAGGATGATAAGTGATTTTCTTAAATTGTTTTCCTTTCTTTGAATCAGATTGCAGGGTAGTGTATTCTTTTAATCTTTTTTGTTTGAATTTCTTCAATTTAGTTATAATTATTTCCTTTCCAAAACCATTTAAATTAGCTATGTCCAAAATGTGATTGTATTCTTTCTTAAAATCCTCTTCATTTAGTGGAACATTCAATAATCTATATATCAAACTGTTGAAAATTGCATGCTTATGCGCAATATGATTGAAACCTGAAGACTTTATGTAATTGTCAATATGAGTATCTTTTCTGTATATATTGAATTCAATTCTTTGTTGTTGTTCATTCCTTCTTATGTAGAGGTCCAAAAATGGGATTTGGTTATTATTTTCTAATTCCATAGTAAATTTCACAGATTCATCCTGGAGGTTGAGTAATTTTAATGCATCTTCAATATATTTAGAATTTATCACAGAGAGAAATATCATCCACATATCTATTTATTTAATAGATTAACACACAGACTTGTGAACGTCCCCATGAGCAAAGAAAATTACACATAAAGAGAAAGAAACACATCATAAAAATTGCAAAGGATAATGGTTTTCAAGAGATGATACACAAGAAATAAATAAATTTAAAGAACAAAAAATGATTAATGAAAGTACTCTTCAGACAGATAAAATATTGGTAAACAATTCAATTCACATACCAACCTTTAGTATTTGACAAGTTTAAAAAAATTTTTTAACAAATTCAACATTAAATTAGCACCGAAAAATGATTACAGCTTAGGTAATTTAATAAAAACCAACTTAAATGAAAAAATTGAAGACTACAAAAAATCGGGAATTTATCAAATTAATTGTAAAGATTGTGAAAAGATATACATAGGAAAAACAAAAAGGAATCTAAATACAAGATTAAAGGAACACCTCAGAAATGTTAAAAATGGAGAAACAGAAAAATCTGCAATAGTTGCACATGCCTGGTCAGAAAAACATAGAATAGAAACCAAAATAAAATTACTTAACAATTGGAAAAACCGAAGGAACTCACAATTTGGGAAAAAATTTACATATGCAAGAATGAAAATACAACTATGAATTTTGAAATACCCGGTTATAAGGAGAGAGGACTGATTTGGAAGTTCGTCAGTCAGCCAGCCATCAGATGGCGCGGAAGTCAGTCTGCAGGATAGAAGGCAGCCGGACGTCGGTTCTAGTGAACGTGACACAGCATTGCGAATGTTCACAAAGGATGTGACGAAACCATGGCTATGCTTGGAGTTGCAGCTTGGAAGTATGAGGTCAAATGGTTGTTTGTGATGAAAACTAGGTCTGCAAGACGTTATGAAAGTATGCGGTGACGTGAAATAAAAAAATACACCAGTTCTTAATATTAAATTAATAAACATTTTTCATTACCTTCAAAGCTTCCACAACCTACAAGTAAACTCTGAACCAGCACGAGACATCCGTGTAGGTTGTGTTTTGGACTTCCTATGACGAGGCAGTCCAGTTTTGAGGACGAATCCTCAAGCACGAAGTACCCGGTGGTCTGGCTAGCAGAGAAGACTCCAACAAGTCCTTCCATTATATTATTTTTGGTCTGGACATCTTACCTCAATATTAATGTTGATTTGTTCTTGGACATGTTTCAAAACAATTCTCTGTTTTATCTTCAGCTTTCCCAGACTGGTTTTATTTATGTTGCATTATGTTCACCACCTGGATGTCGATGTCAGCTCCATCCTGTGGTTGGCCAAAGAACCTCCAAACAAGGTCACCCTCCATCGGAATATCAAAATTCATAACTCTGTTTCTGTTCTTCTGAATATAATTTTTTCCCAAATAGTCAGCTCGTTTGTATTTTCTAACTGTTTTAATAATTTAGTGTCTGAATTAATATTATGTTTTTCAGACCAAACATGAGCAGCAACTGCAGATTTTTCAATTTCTCCATTTTTAATATTTCTTATGTGTTCTTTGGTTCTAATTTTTAGGTTTCTTTTTGTTTTCCCTATATATATCTTTTCACAAACCCATGCATTCAATTTGATATATTCCTGACTTTTTATTTTTATCAGTTTTTTCATTTTTGTTGGTTTTTATTAGTTTATTTAAACTGTAGTTATTTTTTGGTGCTAATTTAATATTAAACTTCTCAAATATATTTTGAAATTTATTATGTACCCAGGGGTGATATGTGAATTTCCTATATTTTTTCATAGGTGGTTCTTCTTTTTCAAGATTACTTCTGTTTATCATTTTTTGTTTTTTATACTTTTCTATCCTTTTATGTACCATTTTTTCATCAAACCCATTTTCTCTTGCTACTTTGATTATGTGTTTTTTCTCATGTTTGAAATCTTCTTCGTTTAAGGGTAAGTTTACCAATCTATGAGTTAAACTATTAAATGCTGCTAATTTATGTCCAATTGGATTGAACCCTGTTGATTTTATAAAATTTTCCGTATGAGTTTTCTTTCTATGAATCCTGAATTCAATTTTTCTTTTTTCTTCGTTTCTGACCAATTTAAGATCCAAAAAAGGTATTTGTTTATTGTCTTCTATTTCTTTGGTGAATTTAATGTTTGTACTCTGGTAAATTTAATAGTTTTAGGGAATCTTCTACATGTTTTTTCTTTAACAATACAAATTATATTCATCACATATCTTACTCCAAAATTTAAACATTGTGGGATGTGCTTTAGTGATTTTACATTCAAAATCGCTCATAAATAAATTTGCCAGGAAGGGTGATAATGGGTTTCCCATTGAGAGCCCTGATTTTTGTCTATAGAAACTCCCATTGAATGTAAAAAACATTTGATCAATGCATATAACGCAGTTAATTTCAAATAATCTTCTTTGATCTCTCTGTCTATGTTGTTTTTTCTTAACCAATTGTTCAAATATCTCCAAAGTTTTTTGTTTCGGTACATTTGTGAATAGTGAAACTACATCAAACGAAACCAACCTATCTGTGGGTTCAATTTCCACTTTTTCTAATTTCTTAACTAATTCCAATGAATTTTCAATCTGCAGACTTTCAAAATTATTAATTATAAATATTAAAACAAATTACTAAAACTAGAAAAGAATAAACACTTTGAAATGATCAGTAATCTGGATATTGAAATTTATTTGTTACATATCAAATTGTCTAAAATATTAGGAAACATCATGTGGGAAAACCTAGAAAATAAATTTTTCACTTTTTTGAACATAACCATGAAAAAGAAAATTGAGAAACAAAAGACAAAGATAAATAATTTGTTAACTAAATCAAAGGGAAAGAAGAATACATCAAATAAAATCAAACATCAGAATAAAACCAGAAATGAAGAAAAATCAGAATCCACCAGAAATTATGTTAAAAATTTTTCAAAGGCAACCTTTAACCTAAAAGAGACAAAATTGTTAGAAAACGGTCTAAAACAGCAATAGATTATTCCAATAGAATAGAAGAATACATAGTGGACATTGAAAATTCAATAGAAGGGTTAGTTACAGAAGAAAAAATAATCATCAGAAAAAAATGTGAAGAAATTTTGAATAAAATAAAGAATACAAATAAAAACCCAGTTTGTAAGGAGAATTTAAAAACACTCAAAGAAATAAATAACAAAAATGTTGTATATACAAAATCAGATAAGGGTAACCAAATTATAATTCTGGACAAGAAGATTATCAAAATAGAATGGAAGAACTTTTGAAAGAAAAAGAGTATGAAAAAATTAAGAATGACCCCCCTACCAAAAACCATAAAAAAAGTGGAAAACTGTTTTAAAAATGTTAAAATTCTATCCAAGAAAGAAAAATTTCAATTAAAAGTAAGCAACCCAAGAAACCCTAATATACATGGACTTCCAAAAATTCACAAACCGGGAAACAAAATGAGGCCAATAATTAACAATATTGGATCACCAACCTACAAAATTTCGAAATGGCTGAATAATCAATTTAAAAGAATTAATAATTTTGAAAGTCTGCAGATTGAAAATTCATTGGAATTAGTTAAGAAATTAGAAAAAGTGGAAATTGAACCCACAGATAGGTTGGTTTCGTTTGATGTAGTTTCACTATTCACAAATGTACCGAAACAAAAAACTTTGGAGATATTGAACAATTGGTTAAGAAAAAACAACATAGACAGAGAGATCAAAGAAGATTATTTGAAATTAACTGCGTTATGCATTGATCAATGTTTTTTACATTCAATGGGAGTTTCTATAGACAAAAATCAGGGCTCTCAATGGAAACCCATTATCACCCTTCCTGGCAAATTTATTTATGAGCGATTTTGAATGTAAAATCACTAAAGCACATCCCACAATGTTTAAATTTTGGAGTAGATATGTTGATGATATAATTTGTATTGTTAAAGAAAAACATGTAGAAGATTCCCTAAAACTATTAAATTTACAGAGTACAAACATTAAATTCACCAAAGAAATAGAAGACAATAAACAAATACCTTTTTGGATCTTAAATTGGTCAGAAACGAAGAAAAAAGAAAAATTGAATTCAGGATTCATAGAAAAGAAACTCATACGGAAAATTTTATAAAATCAACAGGGTTCAATCCAATTGGACATAAATTAGCAGCATTTAATAGTTTAACTCATAGATTGGTAAACTTACCCTTAAACGAAGAAGATTTCAAACATGAGAAAAAACACATAATCAAAGTAGCAAGAGAAAATGGGTTTGATGAAAAAATGGTACATAAAAGGATAGAAAAGTATAAAAACAAAAAATGATAAACAGAAGTAATCTTGAAAAAGAAGAACCACCTATGAAAAAATATAGGAAATTCACATATCACCCCTGGGTACATAATAAATTTCAAAATATATTTGAGAAGTTTAATATTAAATTAGCACCAAAAAATAACTACAGTTTAAATAAACTAATAAAAACCAACAAAAATGAAAAAACTGATAAAAATAAAAAGTCAGGAATATATCAAATTGAATGCATGGGTTGTGAAAAGATATATATAGGGAAAACAAAAAGAAACCTAAAATTAGAACCAAAGAACACATAAGAAATATTAAAAATGGAGAAATTGAAAAATCTGCAGTTGCTGCTCATGTTTGGTCTGAAAAACAATATTAATTCAGACACTAAATTATTAAAACAGTTAGAAAATACAAACGAGCTGACTATTTGGGAAAAAATTTATATTCAGAAGAACAGAAACAGAGTTATGAATTTTGATATTCCGATGGAGGGTGACCTTGTTTGGAGGTTCTTTGGCCAACCACAGGATGGAGCTGACATCGACATCCAGGTGGTGCAACATAATGCAACATAAATAAAACCAGTCTGGGAAAGCTGAAGATAAAACAGAGAATTGTTTTGAAACATGTCCAAGAACAAATCAACATTAATATTGAGGTAAGATGTCCAGACCAAAAATAATATAATTAAAATAACCTCAAAATATAACTTCCTAAAATTAAATATTAAGTCCTTCCATGTTGTATGTGGTCTTGCATGACCAAGTCGAATGCGACTCAAAGGTCATATTACACAACATGTTGAGGCTTTTAAAGTCTTCAAGTCCATCACTCTGCAAAAAAAATTGAAGTTATTAAAAAAACTAACTCATTGGCACTATCGAATCTGCAGGTTCATGCCACACAGACATAAGCTCTCCATACATCCCTATCCTGAACGTTTTCCAATCATCCCCTGTATAATCTACTTTGCTCAAATCATGGTTAATGTTATTCTCCCACCTCATTCTCGGTCTACCAACTGGGCGTTTTCCCCCTGGTTTTCCTACAAGAAGCTTCCATGCACCTCTTTCATTCCCCATTCATGCCACATGTCCTGTCGATCGCAGTCTACGAGACTTAACTGTTATTATATCTGGCTTCCTATAAAGACCATCTACTTCACTGTAATGTAGTTTTCTCCATTCACCTGTCTGTTCATCCCTCTTTGGTCCAAAAATTTTCCTAAGTACTTTATTCTCAAATACTCGTAATCTCCTTTTCTCCCTTAAAGTAAGAGTCCATGTTTCGCAACCATATAACTGGTAGAATAATCTTCTTCTTCCTTCCAAGTATTAGGCTAAGGCCTGTTACAATCCTATAGAAAATTTTCCCTCCAGCGTTTCATAGGACGGCCCAGATATCTTCGTCCTCTTGGTATATAATTATAAACAGCTTTGGGGATCCGATTTGAACTCATTCTTTCAAGATGGTGTTTCCAATTTAGTTGGTACTCTTTAATACTCGTATATTCCAAAATTGGCGTAGAATAACAGTTTTACATATTATCAGTTTAACATTTTTGTAAAGAGTTCAGATGTCAAGAGCCTCTGTAATGCTTAACAGCATGCATTTCCAGAATTGTGCCTATGTTTAATTTCTTTGTGTTATTTCATAAATTAATTATGGTAAATAACATTATTACTATGGCCCCTTGCAAGTTGAGCAAAATCCTTGTTTTTTATTTTATACCTGAAGACAAGGCCCAAAATATACACACACACACACACACACACACACACACACACACACATATATATATATATATATATATATATACATATACACATTTTCGGTCACGGTAGGCCAGAAAATGGTATTATTTGTCCGTTTTGTTCTTTTTCCACATTTTTGGCCTATTGGTTCATTTTTTAAACACTTAACGGCTTTTTTTTTCAACTTTACCATCTTTTGACTACATTTATATCATTTGTACAATTCAATAATCCGCAGAGACTGGTCTCAATTTAAATACACACTATCTATGTTAATATTATTCATTTTTTTTAAACACCTTAATGATGGACATTATATTTGAAAAGAAAAACATATGCCTAGACTTGAGTTTGAACCCAGGACCTTTGACTTTCTATGTCAATGCTCTTCCATCTGGGCCATCTAGGCCTCCAATCTAAACGCGTATTTTTCTCTTACACATAGTTAATTCCCTAACCCCAAATGCTACGAGCCGTTGCTACGATTTTTGCAAATGGCGGCTTCTTTATTAAGAAGACTTTTCATTGGGAATTTAAACATTACTAATAAAGCCAGTAGTGATTCTTTCAATGTTAATATTATTCGTTTTTAAACATCTTAATGATGGACATATTATATTTGAAAAGAAAAAATATATGCCTAGACTCGGGTTTGTCCATCATTAAGATGTTTAAAAACAAGTAATATGAACATTGAAAGAAGCACTACTGGCTTTATAATGAATGAATGAATGTAGCCACTATGTCCCATGAAGGGCTAGGGCCTCCTACAAGAGGGGGGGCTCAATTTTAAAGTTTAAAGTGGTTCATGTGGTGAGCTAATTCACTATGTTTATAGAGTCTTTCACTTGTGCACTTCACTGCAGTTTATTAAGAATTTTAGTCCATTCTTAGATTGTTCGCTAGTTGTTTCCACTTGTTCCCGTTGCGGGCTGTGGCTGACCAATGTCCTCCCAACATCAGTTTGAACGTGTCTGCACATCTGCTCCTTGGCCGACCTCGTGTTCATCTTCCAATGTAGGGGTCCCACATGGTGGTTTCCCGCGCCCATCTGCCTTGTCTTGTTCTATGACCACCCATGTCCACTTTGTTTGGAGGGCTTTTTGAGTAATGTTCTTTGAAGTTGTAATTTTCTGTAGCGCCATGTTGGAAATCTTATCCTGGAGTGAGACACCCACTATCTTCCTCTCCATCTTCCTTTGGCAGATTTCAATGCTCCTCCTTTGCCTCTCTGTTAGGGCCCAGGTTTGGCAGCCATATGTCAAGACCGGGAATACGCATGAGTTGAGGGCTTCTAATCTATTCTGCGGTTTAGGGACTTGTCTAGGAGTATGAATTTCAGTGCCCAAAAGGCTTTCCAAGATTGTGTGATCCTCCTTTGTACTTCTTTCTCTGTTCCTTGATGTAGTGAAACAGTCTGTCCAAGGTAAATCCACATATTCTATGTCTTTTGCATGTATCGAGATTGGTGTTGGCTTCCTGTTCGTCATTACTTTTGTTTTGTTGTAGTTTATTTCAAGCCCGACCTGATTGCTCCGGTCGTTCAGTTCTGTTAGCATTTGTTGCAATTCGTTTGGAGACCTGGCGAATAGTGCGACATCATCTGCAAATCGTAGGTTGGTTAGCCTTCTGCCATTTATGGCTTTATAAGTAATGTTTAAATTTCCAATAAAAAGTCTTCTTAATAAAGAAGCCGCCATTTGCAAAAAAATCGTAGCAACTGCTCATAGCATTTGGGGTTAGGGAATTAACTATGTATAAGAGAAAAATATGCATTTAATTTGGAGGCCTAGGTGGCTCAGATGGAAGAGCATTGACATAGAAAGTCAAAGGTCCTGGGTTCAAACTCCAGTCTAGGCATATATTTTTCTTTTCAAATATAACACACTATCTAGTTTTACTTTCCAAAGACTTTTCACATTGCAAATACTTTTGTTCCACGAGAAACTATTGAACCCTCAAAAAACATCCCGTTATTTTAACCAGCCTAGTGATCGCCTAATATCCATTGCGGGTTCATCCCAGGTGGGAAAATTGTTCATTCTAAATTCTCCAAGAACTTTCTATTTAATTAACACAGAATTTCTATTTCAAACTATGTTCAATTAAAAAAAATAACAAAGTATGAAAGAAGAATCTTTTCATCAATTTTTTTTTTCTGCAATGAATGTTGCATTTCACTAGAAATTCTGAACTTTTTAAACATTTTTATCACATTCATTAAAAATGCAGTGGAAACCAAATGTATAATTTCAATTGCATTTTTTTTTCCCCCTTCAGTTTTAGGTCTTTTTTAGGATATCTTTAGGTCTTTTTAAAAGGCCTTTTATAAGTATTTCATAGGTCTTCAACTTTTCAAATTGTGAGGCTTTTGCATTCTATACACATGTGCAGCCTTTGTGCTTTAATGTGGTTTACTCTATTTTTATTTTATACTGTTACGTGTTGCATAACAAAGTTTGAATTGTGCAGGCTGAGCAAGTATTGCCAGTTAGAGCCGGCCAAAGTGTCTGCCAGACACCTCCTTCCTCCTTCTCGGCTTCGAAATATCTCAAAGTTATTTCTAGAAAATTCCTCGCACTTATAAAATGTCGGAGGCAGGAGGCCGGCAAGTCAGTCTCGCATTCGACACATAAGTTAAGCAAACGAGAAATTGTGGTGAATTTATTCAGCAGTGACTGGAAAATAGTTGCGACTGTGATAAAAAATAAAAGAAGATTATTTTTGAGTTGTAATTGTGAACAAGAGTTTGCTGATAATTGTGGAAGTGCTGAGTGTGCTTATTTACACCTAAATAATGCACAATGTCATCTGTCTTTCTTACTCACTGGCACTATCGAACCCGTAGGTTCACGGCCATGTGGACATAAGCTCTCCATACATCCCTATCCTGAGCTAATGCTTTCCAATCATTCCCTGTAAAATCTACTTCCTCAAATCATAGTTTGTTATTCTCCCACCTCATTCTTGGTCTACCAACTGGACATTTTCCCTCTGGCTTTCCTGCTGTCACAATATTAAATTATTTAATTTGAAGTTCAATCATATACACCATTAGCCAGCCTTCCTCTAATTGGTCCAAAAATTCTCCATAAGATTTTCCTTTCAAAGATTACTAGTGATTAACAGATTCATTCAGTACCAGTGAGTTACAAGTGGTCTTATCATCATCATAGTACATTCACCAATTTAGACCATTTGTTGACCTGTTTCAGCCTCAAGAGAAACACCATCCAAAAGTCTTTTGAGTGGACGTCCTGGTCTTCTTCCTGCAGGTTGATATCTTAACAATTGTTTGGGTATCCTGTGATCTTCCATTCGATGAACATGTTACATCCATCTTGACTTATAATCAGAAATTTTGTTTTCTAAAGGTTTCATGTGTAATTCTTCTAACATGTATACATTTTTTTTTTTTGTGATCTAGTAGTGTGTATTTCATTTCAGCAGATCTAACTCTCTGTACATCCTTCTGTTTCAATGTCCATACAAAACTCCTTTCTAGTACCAGATCCCCCTTTTTACTTTCCTATCCAGTCTCCCTTGCCTGACCTCTTGTTTTCTTCGACCCTGATGGTATTAGAGTATTCGAGGCCGAAGAAGGGTTCATTTCTGTCTTTTCTACATCTCTTTCTTTTAACCTCGTGGACACTCACCTTGAATGCCCACATAAGCTGCATGTTCAAATACTTTTAAAAAGCATTCTATTTGCATGTAGGCTTTAATGCCCAGGGAAATTCTTACCTCGTCAAATAACGTACATTCCTTGTCATGTGCTAAGAACTCGCCGACCTTGTCCTCTTGGTCAGTGACTGGATGGTGTAGTTCCATGCACCTCTGCAGCACATCCTGCGCTGTGCAGCTGCTTCAACAAATCATTCACATTAATTTAACTTTTTTATAGGAACAAATCACTAAGATTAAATTAAATGTTTCGTATCTCTCCTCATATCCACTGCTTTGGAATAGAAATATATATACAGAATGAAGAAAACTATATTTCAAGTTCTGTTACAAAGCATTTTAAATAATGATAATAATAATATAATAATAATAATAATAATTAATAATAATAACAATAACTGTATTGTAAGCCCATGTTTTCCCTTTACAGAGATTTAGGTGCTCTCCCCCTACAGGGAAGAATTTGAACCATACTAATTTAGTTACACTTGTTTTCGTATAGATGTCATTTTGAGTGATCAGTGGTCAGCGTTCTGCCTCATACTGACAACTAGGAAACCAAGTAGTACTAGGACGGGAAAATTCGGTAAATTTTGCTTAGAGGCCTTTTCATTCAGGCTTAAGGATTTTTTTATGAGCCTGAAAATCTTCAGACTCGGGACCCACGGCTTAGGGTCGAATGTTTGAATGCATTAGACAGTAAAAGGCGTTCTCTGCTGATAAAGTTTTATTCAAACACATTTTTCTTACTCAGAAATCTATTCACGCGGTAATAATTGTAAAGCTACCTAACAAGGTACCTTAAGATCATAGCTCAATATATAAACTTATGTGAAAATCCCGAAGGGAACCGATGGTAACCGATGTAGTTTGAAACTTATCCAAGATGTCGGACCTTGAAGACTTCGATCATGTTTTCGGTTATACGCGGAGAAGAGGAATTTGATAGAGTCTACCAAAGAATTCAACTGGAAGAACAGGAGAATTGGCGTAATATTGCGCGTCACAGACGTGTTTGTATACAGTATTTTTGCGGGATTCAAGCATAAATGCATTCCTCTATAGCAGACGAAAATAACGGAAGTGGTTTTATCGCTGAGAATTCTGGGTAATTCGTTGCCAATATTACGAAAATGTCAATATTCATGCATGACACCGGTAAGCCGGCCGTTAATTCGATCTCAGCTCACCAGTGATTAGAATGTATTTGAGTAGAGAGTAATGTATTTGCATACGACCCTTAAAGTCCCTCCCGGAGGACTTGCTCCTTGGATTTTTCCGTCCTAAAAAATCCATTGGCCACGGCCGGGTTTGAACCTGCGACAAGGCAAGGAGCATAACCACTAGTCCACCGCAATAATAGCTTTATTTTAGCAGGCCTTAAGGCTTTGTCTGCAACTCAAACAGGTTTTAAAAATAAAAAAAAGTAGTAAAGCAAAGTAATCCCACTACGGGTAGTGGGAGGTTGAGGCTGCATTTTTCTTACATCTAAATTACAATAAATGTAAATGATTACATGTTATAAATACAACACAATTAATATTTATAATGTATTTTAATTTACTCTACATTACTCACATTGGAGAGCTATGATTTGTATTATCAAGTGCTCGACATAGATACCTACAAAACCAACATTAACGAATTAAAATGTATAATATGTATATATGATATATAAAAAACAAGAAAAAATTATTAATGACATAGTATAAATTTAAATAATGGAGAAAAAATTATTACTAGACAACAGGTAACTGTATAAGCGTGACTTAAAGGTGCCAAGTGTGCGGCAACCCCTAATATCTGAGGAAGGAAATTCCAGGAGCAGGCAGAGGCTACTGTGAAGGAAGTAGAATAGAGGAGGAGTGCTATGAAGAGGAATGTTAACAGACTGTTATTTGTGCCTAGCGTCAATATTGTGTAAGAGGATAACTTCCAAAATTGAACGCCAGGTAACTAGGAGTGTAGGAATTCGAAGCTTGAAAAGTAGTGAAAGAGAGTGCACATTACGTCTATCAGTAAGACGGAGCCAAGAGAGGTTGTTAAAGTGTTCGGAAATATGGTCATATTTTAGATTATATTAAAACTCAGCAATTAAGATGGTACGGACATGTCCAGCGAATGGAAGAGGATCGACTACCAAAATCTGTTTTGGAATGGAAACCTGAGGGAAGACAAGGCAGAGGAAGACCTAAAACCTCCTGGAGTCAGGGAATATGTTTATACATGAAGGAGAAACATCTACAACCAAAATTGGACCGACAAAATTGGCTATTAGGAATCGGACGATGTCAAAGATATATTAATCAACCGATGATCTATCTAAATACGGTCATAACGGCAGATATTGAAAATGAATCAAACTCAAGCATTATGAACATGCTGCAGTCTCTGCGACAAGTCATAGTTTAGATCATTATATACAATGCGTTCCTCAGGAGTCCCCATCTAGGGGATATGTGGATGGCGACCACAAGGTGCCCAAGCTGAGCAAAACATTGCTTCCACTTACTTGTGTTTTGCTCCTTACTTTTATCATTAACCGATCTGATATTTCTTCCACTTACTTATACCAGACTCTTTTAACTTTACTATCTAACCTCTCTTGGTTAACTCTTGTTTTTTCGACCCCGACGCTATTAGGGCATCCGAGGGCTAGGGAGTCTTTCCTTCCTTCCATTTCTTCTTTCCCTTATTTCTTTTCTTCTCCACAAAAGCCTGACTAGAGGCTATAAGATGGCAGCCCCATCACTGGTCTTGCCTTCCTTTGGTCAGCAACCATCGAAGGGACTATTATTATGCTTTCAAGTCTTATACGAGAATTTCCCGGAAGATGCTGGAGAGAAAATTTTCTATAGGATCGTAACAGGCCTTGGCCTAATACTTGAAAGGGAGAAGAAGATATATAATGGATCTAAAACCTGACAGTAAGTAGAAAACAAGCCAACAAGCTGCTAGCAGTAGAATGGATTTTTGAAGGCGATTGACAGGAATTTACAGAAGGGATAAGGTCACCAAATAGCACAATAAGGGATTAATGCAAGTTTTAAAAAAATATTAGAAAAAATAAAGAAAAACGTTTGAAATGGTATGGAGACACCTCATAAGAATGGAAGAAGAGAGAATACCAAAGAAGATCCTTAATTGGAAAGCTAATGGAAGTGGAAGAGGGAGACCTGGAGAATATTGGATAGATGGAGTGAGGAGAAGTATGGAAGCAAGAGATTTGAGGGAAGAAGATGCTTTTAGACAGGAACCTCTGGCAACAAATTGCTTTGGGTTGAACGAGAAACACTGTAACTGTGGAATATTCATAATTAATTTAAATAAAAACATTTAAAAAATTACCTCAAGTTGTTGTCACTGAGAAATTTGTGAGGAAATTTCTCCTCAAATTTCAGCATCTGCCTTTTCATCCATAACACATGTGTGTGTTTCCTCTTAACGAGTTTGATGAGAGGACCACTTAGTTCTGTTCATTAACACACCACCGCCGTCACTGTAAACAACCCATTCCATCTCAATATTAAACCCATAAACTACAAATCATTGAGAAATGATTATATTAAATTAATATTGGGAAGTAAACATGAGGATAATTAAATTAATATTAAGAAGCTAAAGCTATTACTATGATAGAAATAAGTATATTAATGAACACAATTAAATTATTGTAAATCAATGGAAAAGAGAAAAATTTTTGCCTGAACCAGGAATCGAACCCCGAACCTTTAGCTTTCCGTTCTAAGGCTCAGACCACTGAGCTAATCCAGGCTTCATTCCCATCCAAGCAGAAATCCTTCTTTTACCTTACTCTACTGATTTTGATTTACAATAATTTAATTGTGTTCATTAATTTACTTATTTCTATCATAGTGTTATAGCTTCTCAATATTAATTTAATAAATAATGCTATAGCTGTGTGGAGTCCCTTCATGTCTTCTTCAGGTAGAAGCCATTCATTGTGTATTTGTGAATGATGATTCATTGCAATTCAATGTGGGACCAGTAGAGTAAGGTAAAGGAAGGATTTCTGCTTAGATGGGAATGAAGCCTGGATTAGCTCAGTGGTCTGAGCATTAGCACGGAAAGCTAAAGGTTCGGGCAAAAATGTTTCTCTTTACCATTGATTTACAATAATTTAATTGTGTTTATTAATTTACTTATTTCTATCATAGTAATATGATTTAGCTTCTCATATTAATTTAATAGATTTTTATATCCCTTGCAGCGATAATAAATATTTTTAAATGTTAATAAGCAATGACTCTAGTGGTTTTGATTTGTGAATGGTTGATTCTCATAAATTTGTATTGGCAACAGTGGCGTGGTAAAAAAGCAAATAACTGTTCCCGGTATTCACTTTACATCTTATTCATTTTCACTTTCTGATTGCTTGAGTTATTAGACGGATATTCTTTATCTGTGTGCAATTCATTCAGCATTATTAAACATGCCAAAACGAAATGTTCTATGAATGCTAGCAATATCAAAAGCGAGTTTCCTTTTATCTCGGGAAGTGGAGAATGCATGTTATGCAAAAAATTTAATTCGTAAATTATTGAGTCATTTTTTCACATTACCTCATATTTTATGTTTCTTTAAACACGGGAACTAGTTTTCAAGAGAACCATCTCTCTCATTTTCAACGACATTATGGCTACCGGATTTTTGTGGAATTATCAATCATAATGTTGCCATCTGGTGTTGATTTGATGAACTTTGAAATGTGGTCACGTTCATCGGGAATCTCAAAATTCATGGATCTAAATTGTTCTTCTGAATTATATCTTCTCCCAAATTGTCAATTCTAAAGATTTTTCCAAATGTTTTAAAAGTTGGACTTCTTTTTCATTGTATGATTCTCCAATAAACTATGTGCTGCAATAGCTGATTTTTTCAATTTCACCAATTTTAATATTTCTAAAGTGTGCCTTAGTGCGAGTGTCCAAATTCTTTTGTTTTTCCTATGTATACTTCATTGCAGTCCTTACAATAAATTTGATAAATTCCAGATTTTTTTGCTATCTGGGGTGATTAGTTATAAATAGATTACCAAGGCTAAATTTTATCGGTGCCAATGTAATATTGAATTTCTTGAAAATTTTTTTGAAAAATTTAATATTGGACATGGCAGTCGCTGTGACATTGTGAATCATGTAAAGATAAAAAAAAATACTCTAGCTTAGGCATAAGTTCTGGCTTCTGTATGGTGCGGTAAGAGGGGCAGGTACTGCCAACAACTACACTCAGTTTTGAAATTAATATAATATTACTACACGTTGAATTGTTTTATCTACTAGTTCTGTGTTAGTGAATACTTATGTTTTCTCATGTGTCATTATAGAATATGTGTGTTTTTATAACTATTTATTTTATTATTATTATTATTATTATCAAGAAAATGTTTTTGCATGGCTACTACTTCCCTCCCCCACCTCTGCCATGAGCCTTAGGATTCACCAAGACTGCTTGCTAACTGACTATATTTGTGCAATTTGTTTCATACAATTTTTATATTTTGTTAATGGCCTACTTTTTTCTTAAATTGCCCAGGTTTTTCCTTTAATTTTTTTGTACATGTCCCCTTTTTACAATGAAAGTATTATGGGCACCTTACTTTAGTTGTGTGGATAGCTTTAACATTGAAACTCACAGCACTTCTAGGTATGACCTGCAGCAGAGAATCAACTGGTTGTGAGCCATGCTGGTGTGCGTTGTATACACGTACTCTGTCACCAGCACGCGGTAGCCGTAACCTCCTTGCATGTATCAACAGGCAGCCTGCAAACAGCTCCACGTCACCGTCCAGTTGGTAGAGCCCCAGGTCCTCGCACAGCACTGCTGTCACTTTTCCCTTCATTACAAAATTACAATATGGAAGATTCTGTTTAACTTTTGAATATTCATAATATAACAAATTTTACTATGGAAGTTGAAAATAACCAGTAAATACCATTTTTGATCAGAAATGAAAGAAAAATAGAATTTGGAATTTACAGGAAAGAAACTCACACTTCTTCTTCTTCATCATGGTTTAGGCTTATTTTCTAGCCTGTTCCGGCTCCAAATTGCTGCTGTTTCCTTCTTTTATTTGATCTTCCCAAGCTTCTTCCTCCTCATGCTGCTTTTGGTATTCTATTCTCAGTCATCCTTGCCAAGTGTTCTTTCCAGTTTGTTCTGTATTTCACTATTGTTGTGTTTAATTCCTCTACTTTTTTTAGTTGTCTTATTTCTGTGTTGTGTTTTTTGTCTGTTCTTTGATATCTGCTATTGGTCTGAGGAATTTCATTTCAGCAGCTTGGATTCTGCAGATTGTTGTGTTGTCACTGTCCATATTTCGGATCCATAAGAAATAATAAGAACTGCCATTGTCTTGTATAATTTTATTTATAGTCTTTCTGGCTTTATTTTTCAAAGTTCTTTTTAGTGTTCCTGTTATATATTAAACTTATTTAGTTCATAAGAATTAATTAATCGTGATTTCTTCTTACCTCATACTTCTATGTTTTTTTAAACAACGCACTGCAGTATCGGCGACCCATTGTCACCATCATCAGCTGTTTTCACGACTGTAAATTTTTTTTTTGCCTATAATTATCCAAACTGCCATCTGGTGTTCTTTTGAAGGAATCGTTTTCTAAACTGCCTTCTGTTGTATTTTTGAAGAACTTTGTAATCAAGCTCGGTTCGTCCGGAATCTCGAAGTTCATGGTTCTAGTATGGTTTTTTAAATATATATTTTTTCCCAAACTGTTAAATCCAATGGTTTAGATAGATGTTTCAAAAGTTTTTTTTCTTTTTCAATTCTATGATCATCTAATAAACTATGTGCTGCTATAGCTGATTTTTTGATTTCTCGATTCTTTATGTTTCTGAAGTGTTCTTTTTTACGAGTTTCCAAGTTCCTTTTTGTTTTTCTTATATATATATATATATATATATATATCCTGTTGCAATCTTTGCAATCAATTTGATAAATTCCAGATTTTTTGTTGTCTGGGGTGTTACATTTATTATTAGTTAATAGAAGATTACCCAGGCTGAATTTGTTAATTGGAGCCAATGTTATATTAAATTTTCTGAAAATGTTTTGAAACTTATTTTCTTGAATTTTACATCTTTCTTGGAATCATGTTGTAAGGTGGTGTATTTAGTTTGTTATTTATATCTGTTTCCATTTTGTATGATATTTCCCAACCTAGGAAGTTATATTTTACCACTTGTTTATCATCTAATATGTTGTTGTTGTTTTCAAATGCTGGGCCTTGGCAACGAAGCCCATTAGCATTCTTGCTCTCCATATTTCTCTATGGTAGATCCAACAGGTAATACTTCAGGTTTTTGATTTATTATCTAATAATATCTTTGTCCGAACTGGTTGAGCGGCCTAGAAAGTCATTGCTTTTCTATTTTTCTGACGATGTTTCCATATTGAATTTTTTAAATATTTCATTTAGTTTACATAGCATTCTTTGTAATTCATCTTCTGATTTTGCTATTAAAATCTCGTCATGTGCAAAAGCTAATGTTTTAATTACTACATTTCCTAAGTTAACATCATTTGTTTCCATCATCTTATCATGTCGTTAAAAAGAGTGGTTGACAACCTTGTATAACTCCTCCTGTTGGTTCCCTTTAATTTATTTTTATTTTTGTTTTCTCATACATTTTTTTAATTACTGCTATCAAATGAAGTGGAATTCCTTTTTCACTTAATAAGTTGCATGATTTTGTCTAGAAACTTTATAAAGAGCTTCTTATGATGATTTAATCACATCACACAAACAATGTCCTTATGAGCAGAGAAAATTTTTATACACAGGAAAACACAGATAGCAAAAGAGAATGGTTTTGAAGAAAAGATGATTCATAGAAAGTAAACCAGTGGCTGTGCGTGTATTCAATGGACGCAAGGTAAGCATTGCTTACCCAGGACAAAAAAATTAAAAAATGAGAATCATTACTGGAATAATCAGTTTGATTAACATAAATGTTCAATGCAATTTAAAAAATAATTTTCACCATCTGGTCCGTATTTGTGTTGTCAATTTTTTTCATCCAGCTCCCCAGCTATAAACCACTCTTGCGCTACACGAAGAGCTGCTCAGATATGATCGTTTGCCGTCGTAAGTCTTCGTTATCTGTGGTCCTGCAATTTTGAAAGTGCGGGTCTTGATGTGTAGTAAAATCTTATTTTAAGTCATAGTTATTCGATTTTAAATAAAACTTGTGGTCCTACCTTTCTCAGTCGTAATTTTAGTGTCAATACTGAAGTATTTTTTATAGTTAAAGAGAGTTTTATTACAGTTTAAGTGTATGAACATATTTTAATATTGGAGTGTATGTATGTGGTATATCTGTAAGGTAAGCACTTCAGTCCTTGCGTAGAGCAGTCAATGAAGCTCAGAGTGAGTCAGTGGCAAAGTGCATGTGACTGTGTAATATGCGATGTTCTAAAATGTAACTTTGCCTCGCGCACATTTGAAGATAAGAAACGTATAATACAAAGTGGTAGGCTTACTCCTGAGTTAAATATCGCAACTAAAGCGAAATCTTGTGTAAGATGTTTCAATTTGCAACTTTACAATAGTAACGAGTGGTAACAAGGTGTCCTCGTACGCAAAAATTGTACTGTTGGTCATGTCTTCTATTTATTAATGAAGATCTGTTGGAACAGTGCGGGTTATTGCAACATGGGAAACCTACACAAAGCCAATAAAAAGCATAGTCTATTCTCAAAATCATTTGCCTCCATTACAAATGAGAAGACTTTCGGTAAGACGAGAATTGACCATATGATAGACAATCAGAAAAAAATTAGGGATGTGCAACACAATAATCTTGTGAGAAAAAACGGAGACATAATGAGATGCTTCATTATGATGTAGTTGTTTTTTGTCAGGCAAGAGATGGCATTCAGAGGCACGACGAATCACGGGAATCTCTCAATAAAGGGAATTACGTTGAACTCGTAAAATTACTCAGTGAATATGACGAGAAATTAAAGTACCATTTAGAACATTCTACGACATTTACAGGATGTCAAATTTAATCCAGAATGACCTAATGCATCCATATCAAACATATTAATGGACAGAATAAAGAGGGAGATCAATGAATCTAGTTTTATTTCCATTGTTCTAGATGAGGCAACAGACGTCTCCTGTGTTTCGGTACGTCACTGAGAACGGCCAAGTATATGAACGATTTTTAGGATTCATTAACGTTTCTAATGATAGAACAGCCGAGGCATTATACAAGATAGTGGTTCATAATTTCGGATGTGAGAAGAAACTTATTGCACAAAGTTGATGATGGAGCAGCTGTCATGGCAAGTCAGTTAATGGACTGCAATAGAAAGGTGAAAAGCACATTTCCAAATGCTATTTTCGTCATTGCTTCGCCCATCGACTGAATTTAGTATTATCCCAATCCGGGCATCATAAAAGAATGCAATTTTTTTCCCCTTGCTTTGAATGGACTAACTGCTTTCTTTTCAAAATCAATCAAAAGAACACGGGTTCTCGATGAAGAAATAAAGAAGTGGTTACCAAGAGTGTCTTCGACTTGGTGGAATTATGGTTCTCGTTTGGTTGGAACAGTACATGAGCATCAGAATGAGCTAATTACTGTCTTTAGAAGAATTACAGATCCAGATGAGAATTGGGATCAGGAAGCCTATATTGCTGCTCGTGGATTTTTAATCACAATGCAAGATTTTGATTTCAATTTTATACTAAATACGTTTGTTAATATTTTCCCTCTAACAGACAGTTTATTTGATATATTGCAGACAAAATTCATGATATAGGTTACTGCATAAATAAAATGAAGGAATTGAAAGAAATCTTACAAAACAAATGCGAAGAGTTTGAACAAATATGGGAAAAAAACTAAACGAACTTCAAGATTCCAACGAACCATTGCCCAAACGTTCAAGACATGATGAAACCTTTGACACCAAAGCAAAGTATAGACAAATTAACGTACAGATTTTTGACACTATACTGGGTCAATTGAATTATAGATTCAGTAATTTAGACTCATTATTATTTTTGGAACTTTTGAATGTAAAAAATTTCGACATGTATAAATATTGTTTTCTGGAAATTGCATTTCAGTCGTTAAAAGACAGCTATGGAAATGTTTTCGAATTTTCTTCATTGAGATCACAGCTTGTCGTTACATTTATTTCAGAAGACAAGAGTGTTAGTGATCTACTCAAGTTCATTAGATCAAATGATCTACAAACAGCAGTAAAACTGTGTGAACTAACTTTGACAATCCCTGCAACAAGTGTGTCAGTTGAGCGAAGTTTTTTTACTTTAAAAGGGATTAATAAAAAGTACGTGTGTTATCTCAAGGTCAAGAGAGACTTAGCAGTACTATCCACTGAAAGAGGACTTCTGAAACAGTTGAAGCAAGAGTCTACATTTTATGATCTTGTAATTCACGATTTTGTCAAGAAGGATAGCTTCATTACATATAAGGTAATTAGATACTTAGAGATAATATTTTGTAATTAATTGATTAATTATATTGAAAAGGGACTAAGTGCCAAAATTGAAAAGGAACTCATTTCCTTTTCATGACATTGGAAATGGAACATAGCATCTTTCAGTAGAGAGGAGAGAGAGAGAAAAACTGGCACCTATTCCCAAATTGCTTAACCTAAAAAAATGTTCAATACACGCCACTGAAGTAAACAGATTCAAAAAACAAAAATTGATAAATGAAAATACTCTTCAGATAAACAAATTAGTAAAAAATTGAAGAAATTTACTTACCATTCTTTGGCATTTTGATAGTGAGTTAGTTATTTTATTTTACCTAACAAGTTTCAAAAAATTTTCGGAAAACTTAACATTAAATTAGCACTGGAAAATTATTATAGACAGAATAGATGAATTGTTGGATATATTTAAATTTTGTTCAATCCTACGTCTACTGAAAGCAGACAAGTACTTGATTACTCCCATGTTCATGGTAAGCTGACAACATCAATAAACAATAATTAAATTAAATGGTTCAATTGCTACACAAAAATATTTAAAAAGGTACTCCAAAAAAATCTCCGAGTGTGACAGGCCTACAAGGCTCTTGGCCTACCAGCCGGCTGGTGACCTCACATCCACATGTGTTAATCACACGGTGATATGGTGGTCAGCATGTCATGTCTTCTCAACCTGGAGTCGCTACTTATTGTAGCTACCAAATGCCTCACGATGCTGGGTGGGCACCAGTCCCATACTGGCCGAAATTTCATGAGAAAATGTCTTCCCCGTGGGGACTCGAACCAGTGCTAGTCCCGTAGCTCTGCATCAAGGCTTCTTGCCTTAACCACTCGGCTATGGCGAGTGACTAATATGTTCACATGGAAACTAGACTTACGTTGAATTAATGATGTATAAGAGAAAAATTGCATTTAGACTGGAGTACTCAGACAGTAGAGCATTGGCATATAAAGCCAAAGGTCTTGGGTTCAAACCCCAGTCTACGTTTTCTCTTATATGAGCCAACAGTTGAATATTACAAAGATAAATACCTGTAACTGTTCACAGGATTGAAGATCAGGGCAAGAGCTACTATACCAGGATTCTTAGCTAAATTTTGGAATTTCTTAGATTTGGACAGAGCGTATCTTTGTAAAATTGCCATCGCTGCCATTAGAGGATCAATTTTTCAATTTTAAGAAACCATATAAACAAAAGTTCTACTTTATAGAATATACTTCAATAATTAAAATTTGAAATATGGTTGGTTGGTATCTAATGTCGAGCACTCGATAATGAAATCATTCGCTCTCTTGCACTCCAATATTTAGCAGAAAGGCTATTGTCTTTAACAGGGAGGAGACCCTACAATTCCTTCCATCGAAGGCTTAAAGGAACCGACCTGGACAGTAACCTAGTGTCACCTTCTCGTGGTGCAGCTGTTAGTAATCATGCTTAGGCATGGGAAGGGCTGCTCACCAGGAAGCACTGGTCAGCTTGGTGAGTTTTTCTTTTTTTTGACCGAATTGGTATTACTTCTTCCCATACCAATTCCCTCTTTCAACTTTTCTATCCAGTCTTCCTTGACTGACCTCTGTTTCTTTCGACCCTGATGGTATTAAAGTATTCGAGGCCTGGGGGTTCATTTTCTCCTTCCTTCCTACACCTACTTTCTCTCTATGGGTGACGTAACCACCACATGTGGTGCCTACTACTAAAGAGTTACGACTAGTTTATTGTACTCCAATAAAAATTTGAAATATTTAAATGCGTATTTACAAAATATATTTCATCAATTCAAAAATTGTCTGTATCACTTTGTTCTCTACCGAGGAAAGTTTTATATAATAAATAGACTTACATACCTTGTATTCAACTAAGTTATTTGATGAGCCTCTGTCGTCCTGTAAATAAATGTTTATAGGTAAGGTCACAATTTTCAAACATTTCATGAAATGAACAATATGAGGTGAGTGATAAAAATATTCTACCTTAATTTCATGAAATTTGAATTTTTATAGGAAAAATCACTATGAGGTTTCATTTGAGATTTAAGTTAAATTCTTTATACCTCACCTCATATTCAGTCTTCTAATGATACCAGTTTCAAAGCTTAGGCAGCTTCATCTTCAGTAATTTCTTGTTAACTGATGTTATGTTAATCAGGAGAACTGCTATTTCTCCCTCTGATGGTGGATCGATGAACCTCTGAATCAAATCAAAATCACCGAGAATTTCGAAATTCATAAGTTTTTCTTTCCAGTTTATTAAACAAATAAAAAACAAGAAGAACTCACAGTTGGGAAAAAAATTCACATTAAAAAAAAACAAGAAAGATGGGAAAGCTAATGAGGTAAGATAACAAGTGACTCATTCATTCAACAACAAAAAAACTTAAGAATTTTGAAATTCCCGGGGATTTTGATTCAATCTGGAGGTTCATCAGTCCAGCAACAGAGGGAGAAAAAAGCAGTTCTCCTGATCAACATAACATCAGT
>JASPKZ010000079.1:0-52519 GCA_030220185.1 Diploptera punctata
ATGACGACAAAATATGGACTATACTGATGAATTCAAGCTGAATATTAATCGGAATTGAAGACTTTTAAAAGCACAAAAATGAAAACATTCTAAGTTCTTTAAGCCCTTGCCTAAGCTGATGATAATAATTAATAGAATTATTAAAATCTCTATTACTTGATTTTATTTGGAACTTGGACGTATCCCCTATCCAATACAAATATAATTCCATATTTCCGGTTTTTTATTGCGCTATTATGGAAATCCCCTGCAAATAAGGAGTTTTACTGTACTGTTAAGTGATACATAATTAGTGATAAAACTAGATTGTAAGAATGAAATCTGGAAATTTGCTTAAATAATCCTAAAATAAAAAGGCGGAAAATTCTCTACTAACATTCAATGTAATGCCAGTTTGAGAGCTGAGGGGTCTTCACTGCAGGTGGGGATATAAAGATGTTGGCAGACAAGCCTATTGCAGTTGGTTTGATTGAATGAAACAAAATGGAGACATAAGATGTTGCAATGTAGAATTAAGTTTCTGGTAGTGGAAAAACAGAGAAATTCAAGAAAACATGATCTTGCTCCAACATATCTGTCACATGGGTGGACCGAGATAGGAATTCAAGACTTGGTGGTGGAGGGTGACTAGGCTTTCAGGGTGCATTGTATCTAGTGAGATGACTCTGCAGGATAGTTGGCCATTGATCCTGAGACCTGAAGTTCACCAAATTCTGTCAGACGTGTATCTGGGATCCTCAAGGGTTGACTTGCGACTGTTTTGTTGCTTACCACTGTATTAACAGTACGTTACTACAGTGCATTCTCTGCATGACCCATTATTATCATCTAGCCTGAAATACGTGTTTTTTTTTTGTTTGGTAAGCTATGGAGTCTTTTGAACGATCCAATGTTGTGTGCCCTCTAATACTTCGTGGGGGGCGGATTATCTTTCTTGTTTTTTTAAAACTGGTATCCATGCTTTGTTCCTTTTTTGAGTTACCTTTTTTGTTAATGCAAGCATATGCTCATGATAGGGATGTATGGAGAGCTTATGTGTGTGCCCATGACATATACGTGTTTTTGGTAGTGGCAGTAGGTTATTGTTAGTGCACAATTAATCATCGGGATGAGAGTGAATCAAATTTGGCAAAATGACAATGCCTTACAGGTGTTTTCAACATAATCGCCGTGGACAGCGTTTTTAATATAGATAGAAAATAGTAGTGGTCCTAACACTTGATACCTGTTTGGGAGGCCAGCCTTCAGATGATAGCCAATGAGAGCAACAATTTACATTGGATACCACATTGCTGTTGATTAGGAAGATGGGATTCTAGCCAGTTTCATAGCATTGTCCACAAGGTTTCGTGCACATAGGTTAGGGCTACGAGTATGTCCCGTGTCAAAAGTCTTTACCAAAGTCCAAGAGAGTCAACAAACAATGTCCAATGACCATTCTCGCAGTGCTTCCTGCATGTATCTTTGGATATCTTTAAGAAGAGCGAGTTGTACTACGTGACCTGTCCTGAAACCTGATTGGTATGGATTGAGTATGTCGTATGTATTAAGTAACAGGAAATTAGTCTTGGAAAGGACTGAAGGATGCTGATAGGTCTTTAGTTGTCTGGTGTTATAGGTAATTAATTTTTGGAAAGTGGTATAGGGCTATAGATCTTTTTTTCCAAAGTTTCAGGGTAACTTGAAGCATGATTGATGGCACTGAAAAAGTGAGTCACTGTCAGGAATATAACATCAGGTACTTAAATATTTAAATTAAAATGCTTATATCCTCACTTCATATCACAGTCTTCTAAACTATACCGTTCCAAAGCTTAGGCAGCTTCATCTTCAGTAATTTCTTGTCGACTGGAAACAAGGTGAGGTAGCATTTTAATTGAGGTGCTTAGAATAATAATAGCAGATCCCAACCAAACTTAATTTAGAGATAAATGTCATTTTCTGCTTTTTCCAAAATGTGGAAAGTAGTTATCATTATGACTTGATATTTTCTGGGTATTTAAATTAAGGGATTTCAAGTCTATGTGCAAATTCTTGAACCATTGTGATTAATAGTTTTCCTGATTTTGTGTTGTTTATTAGAACCAAAATTATACAAAACAGAAAAAATGGTGTAAAATTGACTTTTCCTTCATTTAACATCTTGAAATACCTAATCCAGCTCTATTTCCAAATCTTTACTTTTTCGTCATCATCACCATCATGTCTCCAACTTTGGAGCCATGACTGAAGATGAACGAAAAATCGTTTGAAACCAATGGTCTCAAAGAAATTTGAAATTGTATGAGGTGAGTTATTAAAAATATGTTCTCCACTCAATATTAATGATATAACCTCATAATTTTGAGGAGAGGTAAGAAACATTTGATTTTACCATAACCTCATAATGTTTACTTCCCAACATTAATTTAAATATAAAGTCTTCCCTGTTCATTTGATTAATGGTGAAATATAATGTAATATAAAATTTCCCAAATAAATGTCTTCTTAATAAAGACGCCGCCATTTGCAAAGATAGAAACAAAGGTTTCATAGCATTTGGTGCACAGGAATTAACAATGTATATAAGAGAAAAATTTGCATTTAGATCGGAACTCGCTCAGGTAGCTCAGTCGGTAGAGTATTGGCCCAGAAAGCCAAAGGTCCTGGGTTCGAGCCCCGGTCTGAGTGTAAGATTTTTCTCTTCAAATACGATTTATCCATCATTGAGATGTATGAAATGAATAATAAAAACATCAAAAGAAGCTGTACTGGCATTATAATGTAATATAAAAATTCCCAAATAAATGTCTTCTTAATAAAGAAGCCACCATTTGCAAAGATAGAAACAAAGGTTTCATAGCATTTGGTGCATGGGAATTAACAACATATATAAGAGAAAAATTTGCATTTAGATCAGAATTCGCTCAGGTAATTCAGTCGGTAGAGTATTGGCCCAGAAAGTCAAAGGTCCTGGGTTCGAGTCCCAGTCTGAGCGTATAATTTTTCTCTTCAAATAAAATTTCATTACAATGTTTATAAAGATTGTGTTAATACTCTTGTTATATGAACTGTGACATCTTTACACCTGAGGGGCAATACAGAAATTCCACCAAAGTATATGCAGCAGAAATAGTTTCCACAACACTGACAGTGAATGTGTTTGTGAACTCTGTAAACAATCATGCACAGAATACCACATATTCAAATTGCATACAAATTAGTTTACAAATATCACACTTTGCAAAGGACAAATAGTATATCACATTCCACAGCTGTACACACTGTGTTTAATTCAATTTATGAAATAAAGATTGTGTTTTATTTGTCCAGAAACATGATTGACATATTTGAAGAGAAAAATTTTCGCCTAGACCGGGACTCGAACCCGGGACCCTTGGCTTTCCGGGCCAAGTGCTCTACCAACTGAGCTACCGAGGCGAGTTATGATCTAGATGCAAATTTTTCTCTTATGTACGTTGTAATTCCCTCGCGCCAAATGCTTGAAACCATAGCTTCTATCTTTGCAAATGGCAGCTTCTTAGTTAAGAAGACATTTATTGGGAATTTAACACTACTTTATAGCCAGTAGGGCTTCTATTGACGATTTTATTATTAATTTAACACTTCTCATTGAAGGATAAACTTATATTTGAAGAGAAAAATTTTCGCCTAGACCGGGACTCGAACCCGGGACCCTTGGCTTTCCAGGCCAAGTGCTCTACCAACTGAGCTACCGAGGCGAGTTTACGATCTAGACGCAAATTTTTCTCTTATGTACGGTATGTTAATTCCCTCGCGCCAAATGCTTGAAACCATAGCTTCTATCTTTGCAAATGGCGGCTTCTTAGTTAAGAAGACATTTATTGGGAATTTAACACTACTTTATAGCCAGTAGGGCTTCTATTGACGATTTTTATTATTAATTTAACACTTCTCATTGAAGGATAAATTATATTTGAAGAGAAAAATTTTCGCCTAGACCAGGACTCGAACCCGGGCCATTTGCAAAGATAGAAGCTATGGTTTCAAGCATTTGGCGCGAGGGAATTACAATGTACATAAGAGAAAAATTTGCGTCTAGATCGTAACTTGCCCGGTGGTTTGCTCAGTTGGTAGAGCACGTGGCCGGAAAAGCAAAGGGTACCCGGGTCTCGAGTCCCGGGGGTCTAGGCAAAAATGTTTCTCTTCAAATATAATTTATCCTTCAATGAGAAGTGTTTATTATTAATAAAAAATCGTCAATAGACGCCCTACTGGCTAAACTTAGTAGTATTAATTCCCAATAACTGTCTGTCTTAACTAAGACAGCCGCCATTGGCAAAGATAGAAAGCATTGGTTTCAAGCATTTGGCGCGAGGGACTTACCAAAGTACATAAGAGAAAAAATTTTGAGTCTAGATCGTTACTCTCGCCTCGGTAGACTCCGTTGGTAGAGCACTTGGCCAGGAAAGCCAAGGGTCCCCGGGTTCGAAAAGTCGGGCTAGGGCAAAAAATTTTTCTCTTCAGAAAATAATTTATCCTTCAATGAGAATGAGTGTCGTTAAACAGTATAAAAAACATCGTCAATGAGTTGACAATTTCAGGGACAACATAGTACAAAAGATGCATGTGATAGAAATGTAATGACTTAGAATTGTCACACATAACTTGCGTGCCATCTCAGTCAGCTCTTAGCTATATGGTAAGAGAAGTAATATAGGGATATGCAGGAGTCTAAACAAGTAGCAGTCTAGAAACAGCATAAGAGATAGCACAGCCGGGAACACAGATGTTCAGATCAAATAATCTCAAGCGCATTGGACAAAAACACACATTCGGTGACAAAGGTAGATGATTATTATACTATTATTAAAAGTATAAAATTGATTAAGGTATGTCGATGAGGAAATAACACTATGAGGTTTTTTAATGTTGTTTATTTTTTAATTCACTACACCTCAAAATGAATAACTCCTAGAATACCCAGGGTTTCGTCACATCCGTGGTGACATTCTGCTGTGCAGGTTCACAAAACTGACTTCCGGATGCTATCTTTCTATCCTGCAGACTGACCTCAGCACCATATGATGGCTGCCCGACGGTCACAGCATACAACTAAGAATTACAAAAAGAGGTAAAGAATGCGGGGAGAGAATGGACGACGAGACAGAAAGGTAGAAAAAAGAGAGAGACAGTAGGAGAAAGGTACAAGGAAACAAGAAAAGGACCGAAAATTTTAATTGTTAAATTAATTTAATTGCAAAATTTTCAATCTCGGGGCCAGGAGAGGTGGAGGTGTATAATTTTTAATCGCTAGATTCTGCACCAAATTCCTGCATTAAATTGCAAATCTCTCTGCAGTATATACGCTGAGAAGGTGTGTGGTACTGTTGATAGCAATTCATCTGTCGGATGAGGACATTAAGTGTGGTAGCCCCCTTGGTGCTTTTTTTGTTAGGAGTAAGTTACATGCTGGCACCAGGTCTCACCTTCTCCCTTCCCTTCATCACCATACCTCATACAACACACTTTACACTACACAAACATAAACATACACTCATCCCACGCTCCCTCTCTATACACCGTCGGTCAGCCATCAGATGGCGCGGAGGTCGGTCTGCAGGATAGAAGGCAGCCGGACGTCAGTTGTGAACGTGACACAGCATTGAGAATGTCACAAAGGATATGACGAAACCCTGGGTATGCTAGGAGTTATGAAGTATGAGGTGAGTGAAATAAAAAATAAACACTATAAAATTGATGTTATGTATATGTGACTTTACAGGCCAATGATTTTCTTCCAATCCACCAAATGGGCCATGGATTCTTGGCACATTGAAAAAAATAATGCATATTTAATTTTGGGAAGTGATATTTTGAGGTTATTTTAATTATATTAATTTTTAAAAACAAATTAATTTTTTTAATGTAAGCATTCGGGAGGGGATTGTTTTATATTCAAATATATTTACACGACAAAGAGCATAAAAATATAATAAATTTACAATAATACTTATAGTTAATTTGTTTTAAAAACTTGCCTTTTAAAATTCCTTCGAACAGAAGTTGAAGGTGGACGAGCGTGAGGACGAGGTTCTTTTGAAATGAGACATTTATTTGGATCACACCTTCTACCATTGTCTTGAGGGCAGAGACCACAAACTCCTTGCAAATATGTCCCAGAAACCAAACATGGTACATCCCTATTTGATATATTCACAGTAGAAGGTTGAGGTACTAAATTTCCATCAGTGCTTACACGTGATCCATCTTTATGACTTGATTTTGGCAGGTGGACTGAAGGATGACCCAGTCTCTGATTCCATGTTGGAGACACAGTATTTCCATTCCTATTATTATCATCAAGTAACGCTGTTGCACTTTCAGGAGGTGTAGAATAAAAAGACTGGGAGGATTGGAGTCTGCCACCATTTTCTGAATCTTTATCTTTTGATTTTACTTTATCATCATGACATATAGAACATGGGATATTGACACAGTGTCCAAATTTGTGCAGGATACAAGGAGGAATATTTTCTTTCTCACCAGGCTGCAGTTGTGTAACATTTCCTTTCTTTTCAAATCGTGTCATGATGGTAATACTTTCAGGTGGGCTGATGTACCGTGTCGAATCCTGCCCACTGCCACTACTGCTGCTACTACTATTCCAGAAATATTCCCCAAACAATCTCTTCTGTTCTTTACGGATTTCTTCTATTCTTTTAGCAAGATTAGAAATTCTTGTACATCTCTGAGAATACTCGGGAAAAAATATCTGGGAACTTTAAAGCTTTATATTCTTCTAGACTCATGTTTTTTAAATCTTGAATTGAAAGGAGGTGTTGAAATCTCCAAACGCTGGTTGTCTCTTGTTCCACTCTGAGCTGATTGCATTATTCTTCTTCGTTTCTTGAGGTGTTGAAGTGCCTGGTACATGTTGTGGCACTCCAGAGCATGGAGCCTTACAAGGTAAAACATCTGTCTTTTGTCTAATATTTCTAAAACAGAGTCAATAAACATCTTTCATCTTAACTCGACAGTCTGTGTGTTCTATCTTCAAGACTTGTAGTCTGTTCAACATTCAAACTGATGCTTTCTCCTGAACTTAATTCAATTTCTGGAGTAGAGATGTCGCTACTGCTTACACCAAGATTTTCTACACTCTCTCTGCTCATAGACAATAGCCGAGAAATGTAATGGACTAACATGGATTAATCTTACATTCTTTATCGTCTTTTTTTGTCTGATTATTTTTCATGAAGGCTAACAAAGAAGCAAGATGCCTCAATATTAGATGAAATCAAACTGTTCTGGTGGACTCATATATTTAGTACTTTCAGATGAATCCTTTTTTGATGATGAAGTTTTTTCTAGGACTTCACTCCAATTTTTTATCACCTTCTAACATACTATCATCCATCTTAGTACTTATCAACTTGACTTTTCCATCTGAAATTATTTCTTCTTGCAGAGGTTTACTTCTATCATTTAGTGAGACATTGTATTCAGTCATTGTGCCTTTCTCTCTGACTTCTCTACTTTTTTCTTCCTTTCTAACCTTACTTGGTGATATATATTTTGAATCTTTATCAACATGAGATTCCTTCTCAGATTCAATTTGCTGCTCATCTAGTGGTTTATGTCTTTTCTTGCAAGTCTTTCTATGACCATGATGTTTAAGAAGTTTCTGTGGTGATTTTACTGAAACAACTTTCTTCCCCTTTGAACCATGATGACGGTACATTTTCTCAGACAATTCTGATACACTAACAGTAATTTTAACTCCTTCATATGATGTGGATCCAGAACCATTACTGGATTCCATGACACTGTGCTCATAGCTATATTCACTATGAATTTCAGTTAACTGTGTATCACTTTGATCCATTCCTTCATTATCTGATTTAGAAATTGATTTATCTTCTACTTTTTCAATTTTCTCTCCCTGTTTTCTTCTGTTCCTTTCTTTGCATTTGCACTTTGTATGTGGTTTGATCGCCTTTACATGTTCACGTGGCTCCTCTTCCTTATTTTCATTTTTTCTTTCTGTTGATTTTCTTTCTAAATCATTTTCATCACCCTTTGATTCCTCTGTTTTCTTTTCTGTATCAGTAATATCTTGAGATTTTTCTAAAGTCCTTTTATTATTTTCCAGATGTCCATCGCTCGTCTCAGAACTTGCAGCAAGTTTTTCACCTGCCTGTTGTGGCTCTGAAGTTTCCATTGTTAATTTCATATCATCTAAAAGAAGTGCTTGCTGTGCTTTCACTCTTTCCATAAGTTCTTCTAAGGCAGTAGAAGTAGTTTTTCCTGATGTTGTCTGCCCTGAAGAGGAGGAAAAATGTGGTCCAGGATCAGAAATATGATCTGTAATTGGAGGTGCTGATGTGGTTTTTTCATGTGTAACTGATGATTCTACCCCAGAAGTGGCTACAGCTGCTGTTGATGTGGCATAGCTACATACACACTTAATCTGTTCAGTTGAATGGTCAGTGGCATGTTGTAAAGTATCACTATCCGAGTGCTTAGCCTTTGATGTGTGCACATTGATCATGGCTATCGGACTCTTCTGGTGGTAATCTGCTACGTTCAGTTTAGCTGGTGTGTCATCTTGATCTACTGGTTTCCACTTCAGTTCTGTAGTAATGGTCTCTGCAAAATAAATTAAGTTTCTTCAATACATCATGTCACCTATATCTTATGAATGTCTGACAGATATATGTTTGAAGATTCAATGAATGAATGAGTCAATTCTACCTCAGATTTCATGTTTTTTTTTTTTTAAACATGGGAACTGCAGTTTTCGAAAGGAGTCCCTCTCATCCTCAGCCAATATTATGACTATCGGATTTTCATTTGATCTTCATTTATAACGTTGCCATCTAGTGCTGATTTGATGAACTTTGAGATCAAGTCCTGTTCATCAGGAATTAAAAAATGTATGGACCTAAATTTGTTCTTCTGAATATATATATATGTTCCTAAACTGTCAATTCCTAAGGTTTTTCCAAATGTTTTAAAAGTTTAGCCTCTTTTTCAATTTTAAATTTTCAAATGAAAATCTGGTAGTCATAATATCGGCTGACGATGAGAGGGATTCCTCTTCAAAACTGAAGTTTTCGTGTTTAAATTAACTTAAAATATGAGGTAAGATAAGAATTGGCTCATTCATTCATTGAATTAAGAACTTCATAATGTTATTTCCCATATTTAACTTATGAATATTTGAAGATATTTATTTTAAAAATTATTTTATCAGCAATTAAATACAGTATATTCCTGATTGGTGATTTGGGTAACTCATGGTACTGTGCTTGCTAATAAAGTGAAAATAGAAATTAAAACTGACACATTTTGATGGATTTTTTTTTTTTGGGGGAGCGAGTCATAATATTAACATAATTATTAAGAAAAATGCCGCATTTCCCACATGAATCAATAAGACTTATCATAAAAAAGAAATTGAATTCTAATGACACCTGTAAGATAGCAAAGAAAATAGTGGCTAAAAGTGTATGCTAAATAACTTAAAAATTGAAGAGTCTCTTGTAATTGAGTGCAATCATCAATTTCTGTGAAGGTGGTGGTAGAGCACTTGGTCTAGAGAACCAAGGGTCCCGAGTTCAGGTCCCGGTCTGAGCATATAATTTTTCTCTTCAAATATGATTTATCCATCATTGAGATGTATGAAATGAATAATAAAAACATCAAAATAAGCCGTACTGGCATTTATAATGTAATGTATAATTCCCAAATATGTCTTCTTAATAAAGGAGTCGCCATTTGCAAAAATAGAAGCAAAGGCTTCATAGCATTTGGTGGGCAGGAATTAGAATGTATATAGAGAAAAAATTGCGTTTAGAACGGTACTAGCTCGGGTAGTAGAGCACTTGGTCTAGAAAAACAAGGGTCCCGAGTTCAGGTCCCGCTCTGAGCATATAATTTTTCTCTTCAAGTACGATTTTAAGATGTTAAAATAAATGTAAACTCCATGGTGCAACAGGCCTATAAGACCCTTGGCCTACCAGCTAGCTGCTGGCCTAACATCCACACATGTTAACCACAGAGGTAGATGATCATTCGGCCAGTGTAACAGTGACATATAGTCAGCATGTTGGGTTCCCCAGCCGTTATAGTTGGTTTTCTCAACCTGGAGCTGCTATTTATTGTCTCCATGGGGATTCAAACCAGCGCAAGTCCCATAGCTTGTGCCAAGGAACCTTGCCTTAACCACTCTGCTAAGGTGCAGGACTAAAATGAATGCAATATTCTCCATTATTTATATATTCTTCTCCAACTTACTGAGTAAGTAGTTTATATTCTAATAATTAAATTAATGTTTTTATTACCTCACCTCATATCCTTTTTGTTCTATACTGCAGTTTCGGAGCTTATCTCCATCGTCAGTAGTCTCTAGTCGACCGGTGTTATGTCGTTTCTTGGCGGTTTCCTTCTTACTTCTATCGGTGGACCGATGAACCTCTGGATCAGGTCAAAATTTGCGGGAGTTTCAAAATTCATGAGTTTGTCTTTTTTGTTTTTTTGGATATGGATTTTTTCCCAGACTGTGAGTTCCTTTAGTTTATCTGTTTGTTTGATTAGGCTAGCTTCTGTATCAATTAAATGTTTTTCAGACCAAGCATGGGCTGCTACTGCTGACTTGTCCACTTCACCCTTTTTTACATTTCTAAGGTGTTCCTTCAATCTAGTTTTTAAATTTCTTTTTGTTTTTCCTATATAGATTTTGTCGCAATCTTGACATTTGATCTGATATATTCCTGATTTATATTCTTCTCCAATTTTTCATTAATATAGAATATAAATCAGGAATATATCAGATCAAATGTCAAGATTGCGACAAAATCTATATAGGAAAAACAAAAAGAAATTTAAAAACTAGATTGAAGGAACACCTTAGAAATGTAAAAAAGGGTGAAGTGGACAAGTCAGCAGTAGCAGCCCATGCTTGGTCTGAAAAACATTTAATTGATACAGAAGCTAGCCTAATCAAACAAACAGATAAACTAAAGGAACTCACAGTCTGGGAAAAAATCCATATCCAAAAAAACAAAAAAGACAAACTCATGAATTTTGAAACTCCCGCAAATTTTGACCTGATCCAGAGGTTCATCGGTCCACCGATAGAAGTAAGAAGGAAACCGCCAAGAAACGACATAACACAGGTCAACTAGAGACTACTGACGATGGAGATAAGCTCCGAAACTGCAGTATAGAAGAAAAAGGATATGAGGTGAGGTAATAAAAACATTAATTTAATTATTAAATTAAACCTCATAGTGTTCTTTCCCTGTGAAAGTTAAATAAATAAGTTTATATTCTGTTAAATATGTGGCATTATTATCATCACTCAATTGAGCTTGATTTTAAGAAAGTATTATATCTAAAAGAATGTCACATACAATAATTGATAACGCCTATATTTGAAGGAGTCTTTAATTATCCACAAATGCAGCCTTGTCTCATCACTGGTCAAGATTGCCTGAGCATCCTCAAACCTGCCACAATGTAGGAGATAAATGGGACACTTTAAAACCATGCATTCATATATTGTTACATAGAACGAAAATGACTTGTCAAATTATGAGCTTAACCTTTAACATATTAACATATAGGATTTTAAATGCCTATCACCAGTCAGTCAGCAGAATTTAAATTCCCTTAACACACTTATTTTGCAGGGGTTGTGAATAAAAATGTACTATTATTGCTCCATATGTGATTCATATATGAATAAAAAACCATGTTGTAGCTAAGGTATCACTAAGATTCAAATTAAAATTCTTTATACTTCACCTCGCATCCAGTTTTCTAATCATACTGGTCTCAAAACCTAAGTGGAACCACCCTCAGTAATATCCCGAGCAATGTTATATCATTCAGGAGAATTGTTTCTTCTCCTTAATGACATAACATTGGTCAGGATATTACTGAGAGTGGAATCACCTAGGTTTTGAAACCGGTATGATTAGAAGACTAGATGTGAGGTGAGATACAAAGAATTTTAATTTGAATCTTAAATTAAACCTCACAGTGATTTTTTCCAATGAAAGTTCAATAAGGTATCACTCTTTTTTCTGAAAAAATGTCATAGTAATAGCTGTTAGATTAAGATATACAATTCAATTAATTTTAATTTGCATGCATATTGATTAAAATAGCATACTTACAGATACTGTTAGCATACTTACAGATACTATTGACTGACAGAAAAACTGTGATGGTTTCCTAAGTCACTCCATACTAATTTACAAATTTTACAGTATTTACAGATATATAAAAAATTAAATTAATATTGGGAAGCTAAAGCTATTACTATGATAGAAATAAGTAAATTAATAAACACAATTAAATTATTGTAAATCAATGGTAAAGAGAAAATTTTTTGCCTGAACCAGGAATCGAACCCCGAACCTTTAGCTTTCCGTGCTAATGCTCAGACCACTGAGCTAATCCAGGCTTCATTCCCATCCAAGCAAGAATCCTTCCTTTACCTATACTCTACTTGCCCCACATTCAATTGCAATGAATCATCATTCACAAATACTCAATGAATGGCTTCTACCTGAAGAAGACATGAAGGGACTCCACACAGCTATAGCATTATTTATTAAATTAATATTGGGAAGCTAAAGCTATTACTATGATAGAAATAAGTAAATTAATAAACACAATTAAATTATTGTAAATCAATGGTAAAGAGAACAATTTTTGCCTGAACCAGGAATTGAACCCCAAACCTTTAGCTTTCCGTGCTAATGCTCAGACCACTGAGCTAATCCAGGCTTCATTCCCATCCAAGCAAGAATCCTTCCTTTACCTTTACTCTACTTGCCCCACATTCTTTCTCTTTACCATTGATTTACAATAATTTAATTGTGTTTATTAATTTACTTATTTCTATCATAGTAATAGCTTTAGCTTCCCAATATTAATTTAATAAATAATGCTATAGCTGTGTGGAGTCCTTTCATGTCTTCTTCAGGTAGAAGCCATTCATTGTGTATTTGTGAATGATTTATTGCAATTGAATGTGGGGCCAGTAGAGTAAAGGTAAAGGAAGGATTCTTGCTTGGATGGGAATGAAGCCTGGATTAGCTCAGTGGTCTGAGCATTAGCACGGAAAGCTAAAGGTTCGGGGTTTGATTCCTGGTTCAGGCAAAAAAATTTTTCTCTTTACCATTGATTTACAATAATTTAATTGTGTTTATATAAAAAATTGTTTATTTTTATTTTACTCACCTCATACTTCATAACTCCTAGCATACCCAGGGTTTCGTCAAATCTTTTGTGACATTCTCAATGCTGTGTCACGTTCACAACTGACGTCCGGCAGATAGAAGGCAGCCAGACGTCAGTTGTGAACGTGACACAGCATTGAGAATGTCACAAAAGATGTGACGAAACCCTGGGTATGCTAGGAGTTATGAAGTATGAGGTGAGTGAAATAAAAAATAAACAATATTAAAAAACCTCATAGTGTTATTTCCTATCCACATAACTTTATATAAAAATTGTTTATATGTAACAATATAGACATTTAAATTGGTTTATGGTGTTTGTGTATGGATAATCATTAGGGTTAAAAGTGAATAAATAACAAAGTAAATCAATCATATATTTTCACCCATACCAGTTACTCGAGTGTGCCACCTTTCAGAACAGTCCACAATACATAAACCAACAATGCACTTAGGCTTTGGAATCAACTAACCCACTATTGAAAATGAGTACCAGATACATTTGAAAATACAATAGGAAGTAACAGCTTATAATGTTTCTCTTCAAATATAATTTATCCTTCAGTGATAAGTGATAAATTAATAATAAAACCATTGAGGTTTTAAATAATAAAAAGTGTGGTTTGTATAATTATTCTTACCTCATATCGGGGCTGTTAAACATATGTTCCTAGGCTTGTTAGCCTCATCTTCAGTAGTTACAGAGTCTGAAGATGAGGCTAACAATCCTTGAAACATATATTTCAGTTTGTATTTTAAAATCATTAGGAAGTTTCATGATGAGGTTTAATTTAATATTTGAGTTTGTATTTTTTAACAGTCTTATCTCATATGTTTATTTTGTTGGACGATCGTTTCAAAGCTATTGCTCCATCTTCAGCTTGTGCCAAACTGGTTTTTTCTTTTCTTCAAGTTGTCGGCCCTGGTTCTGTGTTCCAAAGAACTTGGTAATGAGGCTCCTTTCTCCGGGAATTTCGAAGTTCATCATTTTCTCCTTGTTCTTCTGTATATAGATTTTTTCCCATATTGTGAGTTCATTGGTATTTTCTAACTGTTTTAATAATTTTGTATTTATATCTATTTTGTGTTTCTCTGTCCAAACATGAGCTGCTACTGCAGATTTTTCTACTTCCCCCTTTCTTACATTTCTTATGTGTTCTTTAGTTCTAATGTTTAAATTTCTCTTTGTTTTCCGTATGTATACTTCATCACAATTTGCGCATTTTATTTGATATATTCCTGATTTTTTATTATCTTCAATTTTTTCATTTTTTGAAACATATGTTTAACAGAAACAACGATATGAGGTAAGAATTATACAAACCACACTTTTTACCAAATACATGTTCTAAGTTACAGGTGGCTATCATGCATGAAGAGAGGAAGGTAATGCCTCATCTAGACAAATGAAATTGAAAAGAGGTTGAGAGAAATGAGAATAGAAGAAGGAAAATGGAATGACAGAGAAGAATAACAACAATTAGAAATTAGAAGAATAAAATTGGGTACTGAAAGAAGTCATAAAACTTGAAAATATGTATACATATTTCTTACCTGGCGTTGATTCTGGAATTGTAGGTGAATCTATCTGAGTCCTGTGATAAATAGTTTCAAAAACAGAATCCATATTTCTCTGGCGTCTATTTTCAAATTCCTTCCTTCGATAGTCTTCGAAGAATACTTCAGGCTTCACATGGAAAACAACAATCATAATTAAATAGTTAAAAAGTTTATCTTCAGATAAAACCTTCCCATGCAGGAGTAAAAGGGCCAATTTCCTGATTAGAAAATATGCTAATATAGGTTTAGTTAATCACAAATCAATTTTAAGGCTGTAAAAATACATAGAAAGCAAAACAGCTTATATATTTTGGAATGGAATCTAAGATAAATGGGATGCATTCAAAAACAAAAGAGTTGATCCCAGTGAGCAAGTTATCATTCTCACATAGTTCTGAGATTTGCAGATTCAAACCCAGTGCTTATAGATGGATTTTAAAAAGCATAAAAATGCTGAGCACGGCTTCCATCAAAAGTGAAGTAAAACTGTGAATCTTGTGTTGTGGATGTACTGCACATAAAAGAACCTCAAGTCTGAAATAAGAGGAATCTAAGCAAAACTCTTCAGCTATTTCATGCCCATCCTGTGCTATGGCTGAAAGTTTAAGGCATCATGGGTTTGTATAGAGTTATGGAACTTGCGTAGTTTGAGTCCACATGAGGAAAAATTTTTCTCATGGTTTTTGGCCAATATGGGAGTGTTCCTACCCAGCATCATGAGAAATTTGGGTAGCTGCAATAAGTAGCAGTTCCAGGTTGATAAAACCAGCTATAACAGATGCTGACCCTGTACCACCCCTATAATGATTGAACGATCATCTACCTCTGTGATTTAACACATGTGGATGTGAGGCCAGCAGCCGACTAGTAGGCCAAAATCCTTTTAGATCTGTTGCACCATGGAAGAGTTTTATGTCCAGATTTGAATTGTATTATTAATTATCTAAATTATTAAAGTACATTGTTAAATAAAATACTACTAATACTCCATGGCATGATAGTCCAAGAAGGGCCTTTGGCCTATCATCTGGCTGCTGGCCTAATATCCCCATGTGCCAATCACAGATGTGAATGATCATCTAGGCAGAATAGGGGTGACATGTGATCAACTTATCGGATCCCCCAGCCATTATAGTTGGTTTTCTCAATCTTGTGCCGTTACTTATTGTAGCTATCCAAATCCTCACAATACTGGATGGGCACCAGTCCCATACTGGTCAAAAATACCACGAGAAAATTTATTTCGCCATGGGGACTTGAAGCAGTGTATAACCCATAACTATGCACCAAAGCATCATGCCTTAAAATGCTCAGCTAAGATGTGGCACAAATAAAAAATCAATCCATTTAGAATAACTGTCAAACATGTAAATGTTGTACTATATTTATATAAAATAAATATTTTTACATTCCATAAAAGGGCTTGCCATACGTAGTTGATTAAGGCAATATGCTACAAGTCAGAAGATCAAGGGTTCGAGTCCCCAGTGGGTCAGGATTTTTAATCTGACCCAAAACCTTCTGGCGGCACCACGTCCCCAGGGTTGACTCAGCCTCTAATGAAAATGAGTGCTAGATGCTTGTTCTGGGGGTAAAGGCAGGCAACATGCAGGGCTGACAATCCGGCTTATGTCAAGTGCTGATTGTATAGAAAAGTAGGAGCCTTACTCTCCTACTACCCCAAGGGCCTTCTAAGACCTACAGTGGGATCACTTTACTTTATATTTGATAAATTCAGCATTTTATTTAATAAGGCTCTTGAATATCTCTGTTCATTAGCTAGCACTTTAAATTTTGGTATGAAAGAGCTCACTGATCACTTACTTTAAACTTGAAATATTTTACACGCCTTAAATAACACTGGGGAACAAAAAAATATTTTTTTCTTGGTGCCTGAAATTTTTCACCTGATTCTGGGTATTTCGGCACTGCTGATTCCAAAAATGTCATCCATTTTGTTGCAGCAGCTCTAGTTTGCAAGATATTGATGATACTGCTCTTATGTACCACCATTGTAAATCGATTGTTTGCATAATACTAATTGATTTAATCCAAGTTATATTCATGTTGTTGTTGCCGTTTGCATATGTAATTTTACTAATTTGACAATTGTTTATCCTTTTTCTAGACTGACATGGCTTCAACACGAAGAAAATGTGTGAATAATCCTGATGTGTTTTGTTTCATCTGTGGGGAGTACACATTCACTCAACAAAGAAAACCTATAACTGACTTTGTAAGAAGAGCTTATTTGGCCTATTTCAAAGTACAACTGGGAGATCAAGATAAGCCTTGGGCACCTCACATTGTATGTAAAACGTGCACAGAGCATCTACGACAATGGACAAATGGGAAACGGAAATGCTTGAAATTTGGGGAACCAATGATCTGGCGAGAACAAATTAACCATAGTGATGACTGCTATTTTTGTTCAGTCAATGTAAAGGGCATCAATAGCAAAAAACCGGAATAGATGGGTATATCCCAATCTACGCTCCGCAAGACGCCCTGTTCCACATTCAGAGGAGATACCTGTTCCAATTTTTTACCAGTCTTCCAGAGTCACCAGAAGAAGAGGATGATTCAACTGAAAGCTATTCTGAGGGAAATGACAGCGATTTCCCAGGACCTTCATCAGTTTCATCCGGTTTTAGTCAAGCGGAACTGAACGACCTCATAAGGGATCTAAGTCTTCCAAAGAAGTCATCTGAGTTGTTAGCTTCCAGGCTGGCAGAGAAACAATGTCTGTTACCGGGAACAAAGGTCACAGTCTATCGCAAAAGAGAAACAGACTTCCTGCCATTCTTCACAGTAGAAAATCAATTTGTTTTTTGTATGAATGTTGAAGGACTGTTAATGAAGCTGGGTGTAAGAAAATACACACCAAGTGAATGGCGGTTATTATTATAGATAGCTCCAAACGCAGCCTAAAATGTGTTCTTTTGCATAATGGGAACATATACAGGTCAATCCCAATTGGTCACTCAGTTTCTATGCGTGAAAATCAACATACAATAGCTACAGTGCTAGAGAAGATCTCTTACCGTGATCACCAATGGGTAATGTGTGTCGATCTCAAGATGGTGAATTTTCTTCTAGGACAACAAGGTGGGTACACCAAATACCCATGCTTTATATGTTTATGGGACTCTAGAGCCAAAGATCAACATTGGGTGAGAAGGCATTGGCCTCTTAGAGAAAGCATGACCGTTGGAGAAAAAAACATCGTTGCAGAACCTTTGGTTGACAGAAACAACATCATCTTGCCACCACTGCATATTAAACTTGGTTTAATGAAACAGTTCATCAAGGCGTTGAATAGAGATGGAACATGTTTTGGCTACATATGTACAAAATTTCCTGCACTGAGTAAGGAAAAAATAAAAGCAGGTATATTGGATGGACCACAAATCCGCCAACTTATTAATGACCATCAATTTCAAGACTCAATGAATGATACTGAAGCAGCCGCATGGTCTTCGTTCTGTATGGTAGTGAAGAATTTCCTTGGAAACTATAAGTCTCCTAATAGTGATGAACTAGTGGAGAATATGCTCCACTGCTTTTTGTGCACTAGGTTGTAACATGAGCATCAAATTACACTACCTACACAGTCATTTGGATCGATTCCAGACAATCTTGGAGATGTAAGTGAGGGAACAGGGTGAGCGTTTTCACCAGGAATTAAGTACAATGGAAGAAAGATGTATCGTGGACGGTGGGATATACATATGATGGCGGACTACTGTTGGAGCATCCACCGAGAATGTCCAAGATCATTGCATCGGAGGAAATCACAGAAACGGGGATTCTGCGACCTGATGGAGGAAAATTAATGATTCTAACGAGACTAATGTGTAAATAAATTATGGTTAGTTATATAGATACAGTTGTTTCATGAAAAAGAAAGTATTTGTTCTTTTGTATTTAATTGTATGCGAGTAATATAGTTGTATATGTGGACCAGTATTTTTGAACTGGTATATAATTTGAATAAACTCTATCTCAAAAACTAGAGCTGATAGGACGAAACTGAAATCATCTTTGGAATCAGTGACCCAAATATACCCATAAATAGGTGAAAACATTAAGGCACCAAAATCACTGTTCCCCAGTGTAATTAAAGAAAACATGAATTGTATGCTCATTTTAAAAATATGGAAATCAGTACATTTATTAAGTTAACCAAACTTCGATAGGTAGGCCATGTAAAGAAAAAGGAAGATTTTGAATTTTTTTAAAAGAAAAATTAATGTCTGAATCAGGAATCAAACTCCAGACCTCCGACTCAGAGGCCCGGGGTTTGATTCCCAGTTCAGACAATTTTTCTTTTCAAAAATAATTTTGTCCAGGACTGGAACACATACTAATTTTTTTTTAATGCCCCAGGTTGTCATTTCAACATTTCTGGTGTTATCTCCTGGCATGGCATACTTGTAACCCACTTCTGAAGTTGCGGCACCTGGAAGGTGGGATTACGCTGCCCTGATGATATGAGATGATAGTAATGATGTACCAGGAGAGGCCTTAAACTCAATTTAATCTATATATTAAATTTGGGAATTTTTAACATTATGAGGTTCAATTAATAATAATTAAATGAATCGTGATTTTTTCTTACCTCATACATCTATGTTTCTTTAAACACAGCACTGCAGTATCGGCGACACTTTGTCGTCAAAGTGTCGCCGATACTGCAGTGCTGTGTTTAAAGAAACATAGATGTATGAGGTAAGAAAAAATCACGATTCATTTAATTATTATCAATTTAATCTAATTAGGCAAATATGATATTGATGATGATGATGGCCAGATGGTGTTCAGGTACCGTTTGGGCCTTTAAGTTTCCTGACATTAATTTTACAGGTGAGGAAAAACGCCGAAGAAACCTCACCCAGGAAACTTCTCCCAACCGGGAATCGAACCCGGGCCTGCTGCATGACAAGGCAGCATGCTATCTCGAGACCATAGTGATGGATTGTTAAACTAAATATAACATCAAAAAGATTTTCAATTTGTAAGAGGACATCATCCACACAACCCAAGGTAATAGAAAGAGAGAACGGCCAAGGCTTCACTAGAAGGATGAAGTGGATGGAAACGCTAGAGAATTGGAATTGAGAAAATGATCAAAGGAGACACTAGATCGTGTTAATTGGAGGAAGTTCCTTCTGGAGGCCAATACTTAAAGATGACTACTAAATTATTGTAATCAAATGGTAAAGAGCATCAGCACGGAAAGCTGAAGGTTCGGGGTTCGATTCCCGGTTCAGGCATAAAAAAATTTTTCTCTTTACCATTTGATTACAATAATTTAGTAGTGTACTTTAATATACTTATTTCAATCATAGTAACAGCTTTAGCTTCTTAATATTAATTTAATAAATAATGCTATAGCTATGTGGAGTCCCTTCATGTCTTCTTCAGGTAGAAGCCATTAATTGTGTATTTGTGAATGATGATTCATAGCATTTGAATGTGGGACCAAGACAGTAAGGTAAAGGAAGGATTTATGCTTGGATGGGAAGGAAGCCTCGATTAGCTCAATGGTTAGAGCATCAGCACGGAAAGCTGAAGGTTCGGGGTTCGATTCCCTGTTCAAGCATAAATTTTTCTCTTTACCATTTGATTACAATAATTTAGTAGTGTACTTTAATATACTTATTTCAATCATAGTAACAGCTTTAGCTTCTTAATATTAATTTAATAAATAATGCTATAGCTATGTGGAGTCCCTTCATGTCTTCTTCAGGTAGAAGCCATTCAATGTGTATTTGGGAATGATGATTCATAGCATTTGAATGTGGGACCAAGACAGTAAGGTAAAGGAAGGATTTATGCTTGGATGGGAAGGAAGCCTGGATTAGCTCAATGGTTAGAGCATCAGCACGGAATAACAGCTTTACTTACTTACTTACTCACTGGCACTATCGAACCCGTAGGTTCATGGCCGCACGGACATAAGCTCTCCATACATCCCTATCCTGAGCTAATGCTTTCCAATCATTCCCTGTATAATCTACTTCCCTCAAATCATAGTTAATGTTGTTCTCCCACCTCATTCTTGGTCTACCAACTGGGCGTTTTCCTTCTGGCTTTCCTACAAGAAGTTTCCATGCACGTCTTTCATTCCCCATACGCGCAACATGTCCTGCCCATCGCAGTCTACGGGACTTAACTGTTCTTATTATATCTGGCTTCCTATAAAGACCATGTAGTTCATTGTTATGTAGTCTTCTCCATTCACCTGTCTGTTCATCTCTCTTTGGTCCAAAAATTTTCCTAAGAACTTTATTCTCAAATACTCGTAATCTCCTTTCCTCCCTTAAAGTAAGAGTCCATGTTTCGCACCCATATAATATAACTGGTAGAATAATAGTTTTATATATTTTCAGCTTAACGTTTTTTGAAAGGAGTTGGGACATCAAAAGTCTCTGCAATGCATAATAGCATGCATTTCCAGAATTGAGCCTATGTTTAATTTCTTTGTGCATCTCATTCCTATTTGTGATTATTGTTCCTAGGTATTTGAATTCAGCCAATTCCTCAAAATTTCCCTCATTTGTCATTAGCTGTCCATTTCCATTATATAATGTATTTCTACGTGTGACCATATATTTAGTTTTACTGATATTTACTTCCAGTCCTAATTTCTTAGTGTTACTCAATAGTGTGTGCGTGTTGGCCTTTAGTATCTCCTCGCTATCGGCCAGTAGTACTACATCATCAGCATAAACTAACAGCTTATTAATACCATTGAGTTGTAAGCCTTCCTCATTCTCTAAAGATTTAATGGCATGCTCTAGTACAAAATTAAATAGTAGAGGAGATAGTGCATCTCCTTGCTTCAACCCATTCTGGATTTCAAAAGTGTCTGAAAACTGTTTGCCTACACGCACCCTACTCGTTGAGCCATTTAGACACATTCGTATAAGTCTAACTAACTTTTTAGGAATTCCGAACTCCAGCAGGATACTATATAACTTCTCCCTCTTAATTGAATCATATGCTTTTTTGAAGTCTACATATAGTTGATGTACAGTACCATTATATTCCCATTTCTTTTCTAAAATCTGTCTTATACTAAAAATCTGATCTGTTGTAGACCTGTTTCTTCTAAATGCACATTGATGATCTCCTAGAATGTCATCAATATAGGGAGTAAGTCTGCTTACTAATATATTTGTTAGAATTTTGTACGAAGTTGAAAGTAATGAGATGCCCCTATAGTTGTTGCAATCAGTTTTATCTCCTTTCTTATAAATTGGTACGATAATTGATTCCTTCCATTCATCTGGAAGAGCTTCTTTTTCCCAAATCATACTAAGCAACCAGCGTATCTTGTCCATCAATTTTTCTCCCCCTGATTTTATCAGTTCTGCTGGGATCTCATCTGAACCTGATGCTTTATACATCTTCAATTTTTCAATTGCCATTTCAACCTCTAATGCACTTGGCTCTGCGACTAGCATTTCTGCTGTCTGTAACTTATCCTCCTCAATGTCCTGTTCTGTATGTACATTTAATAGCTGATTAAAATAACTTTTCCATCTATTTAATATACTCTTGGAATCTGCAATCATATCCCCATTTTCATTCCGAATTATGTTTGTTCTAGCCTGAAACCCTTTCTTCTCTATACTAATTCCCTGATATAATTCTCTAATGTTCCTATTTTTTGCATTCATTTCAAGATCATTAATCTTCTCTCTCAAATATTCCCTCTTTTTACTCTTTAGTAACTTGGTGGTTTCCCGTCTAACACTACCCAATTGCTCTAAATTTACCTCATTTGGCTCGTGTAACCATTTCATTTTTGCTAGCTTTCTTTTCTTTACAATGTCGGCACATTCCTCATCAAACCATTTCTTGTTTTGCCTCTTTTTTAAACAACCAATGCTTTCTGATGCTGACAATTTAATAGTATCTCTTATAGCCTCCCATTCTTTATTTATATCAGTTTCTTCTTCGTTTGCCACATTGTCATCTGAAGATTCCAGTACTTCAAATCTATTAGCAATTTTGATTTGGTATTCTTGCCGCATTTCATCATTTTTCAAGTTTTTTAATTCATATTTTACAGAATCATCTTTAGCGTTTGTTCCTCTCATAAGCGATAGCCGTTGTCTGATTTTCACCCTGACCAGATGATGATCTGAATTGCAGTCTGTCCCTCTAACTGATCTAACATCAATGATGCTACTGTGCCAGCGTTTATCCACTAATACATGATCTATCTGGTTCCGAGTTTCTCCATCTGGGGACGTCCAGGTGTATTTATGAATATCCTTATGCTGAAATGTTGTGCTCTTAACAATGAGATTCTTTGATGTGGCAAATGTGACTAATCTAACCCCGTTGTCGTTACTATCTTCATGAAGACTGAATTTGCCTATTGTTGGTTTGAATATATCTTCCCGCCCCACTTTTGCATTAAAATCTCCTAAGACAATTTTCATATGATATCGTGAAAGGCTATCAAATAAGCATTCTAATTCTTCATAGAACTCATCCTTGATCTTGTCATCTTTATCTTCTGTGGGGGCATGTACATTTACAATTATAAAATCATGTCGTTTACCCTTTAGAATTATGTATGATATCCTATCACTAACAAACTTAATATCTCGGATAGCGGATAGGATCCTCCTCCTGACTAAAAAACCCGTTCCAAATGCAGGTCTTTCTGCACCCCCATAGTATAATGCAAAGCTTCCTGATTCCTGACTACCTTCTCCTGGCCACCTAACTTCCTGTAAAGCGACTATATCCAAGGGCGATTTATCCAATTCCCGCGTTAATATCTCTAGTGCCCCGCTATTGTATAAAGTCCTAACATTCCATGTTCCTAGGAACATGTCCCTGTGTTTGAGCCTTTGGCATGGGTTCCCTGAAGTAGTCCCCGCCCGGAGAACCGAATGGGGGACTATTTGACCTCCGGAAAATTTTACCCCAGTAGAACCCATGTCCGCATTTCTTGACGGTTGTATTTTTACGGTGAAAGATCGTCACTCTTTCGACCAAGGTACTTATTTCGTCTGGCTTATCACCTTCGACCAGTCCGGCATGGGTAACCCTATCGGCAGCAATGCTACCGCCGGCATAGCTCTCAGGATCATTTAAGCACACAAGCCACTCCACCACGACAAGGTAAAGATACCATGGAGGGATAGTAACAGCTTTAGCTTCTTAATATTAATTTAACTTAAAGATGAGTTGTGATGCCAGTGATGATGATAAATAATAAAATGGAATTTATAGCTTTACTTCATTTTCAAATGGAACAATGATCAAGATGTCCCTGGATGAGTTTGAATATGCAAACTTTGGATCTAGAGGTAAGTTTAGAAGCCATTATAAAAAAAGGTAAAATGATCCCACTACAGGCCTTAGGAGGCCCCTGTGGTTAAGGCTCCCACTTTTTTTGGACAATCGGCACTTGATATCAATCGGGTTGTCAGCCTTGTGTGGCAGCCGTCTTTACTCCCAGAACAACTATCTGGTACTCATTTCTGTCAGAGGTTGAGTCAACCCCAGGGTCATATTGCTACCAGGAGGTTTGAGTCAGTTTAAAAATCCTGACCCCACCAGGACTCGAACCTTCGAGCTTCCGGCTTGTAGCATAGTACCTTAACTACTATGCTACGGCGTGCCCCTAGAAGCTATTATACCACCAGGAATGAATACTTACAGGCAGACCATGTTCCCGAGTGCTTCTAATGAGCCTTTCCTCTCGAGCAAGTGAATGCAAGTCTCCCAGAAGCTGTTTGTAATCTCGATGCAATCGTTCTCGTGCAAGTGCTTGATTTCCACGGGCATATGTGCGTGTGTAAGATGTCTGATCTATCAGATCTGCAACTGATTTACGTGATTCAATCTCAGCTGCTTCAGCTGCATCTGGCTAAAAAAAAAATATTCACAATCATGTTATTAAATTTACCTTCATGTCTGCTTATGTCATGAGTCAAAACAGCGTCAACAAATTTAGCTACACAAAATAACCAATCAGAGAGTGTATTTCATATACCTATTTGTATTGGAAAGATATAAAGAAAGTGGTGGTAATGTCAAATTCTGCTATTTGATAATGATAATAATAATTTAATAATAATGATAATATATTTATATACAGATTTTTAATTTTTACACATCTTTCTGTGCCTAAAGTTTTATTTTCCTTCTCCACTCATCACTATCCATCCACTCCATGTCCTCCAGTCCTCTTGTTCTCATTCCAGTTCTTATTTCTTGCATCCACGAGTTTCGAGGTCTTCCTTTCCTTCTTCTTCCAGGTGGACACCATTCCAATGTTTTTCTGGATAACCTTTCTTCTAGCATTCATCGTACATGCCCATACCAATTTAATTGCTTATATCTTATATAATCTACTATTGAATATATAATATTTCATTTTTTCTCATATGGCAGTATTTCTTATTTTTTCTAATTCTGAACTTCTTGCTGCTCTCCTTATGAAATCCATTTCCATTGACATAAGTTTTTGTTGAATTTCCAAACTTCAGTTCCATATGTGACAGTACTTTTCACTATTGAATTGTATAGTTGTAACTTATTTTTTCTGGTTATATGTGTATCTTCCATACAAGAGCAGCAGCAGCAGCAACAACAACAACAGCAACAACAAAAACAACAATAATAATAATCATCCATGCAAGTATTAGGCCGTGTGGCCTGTTACGGTCTCAAAGAGGAATTTTCCATCCATAATAATAATAATAATAATAATAATAATAATAATAATAATAATAATAATAATAATAATAATAATAATAATAATAATAATAATAATAATAATAATAATAATAGTAATAATAATAATATAGAACAAATTAATGCTTTCAACTTATATAATTCTTGTTCATCCGAACACTGATAACTGTCTCTACCATAATGCCAACTGATGTCTTCTATTCAGAAGTAAATTCTTAATAAAAATACTTCTTAATAGAAGACATTGGTTGGTGTGATGGTAGCAACAGCTATTAGTCTTCGGACAAATGATAAATGTGTAAGTTGAAAGAAATGTTAATGTTCGCATCGTCATTTGAATGGTGTAATGGACAGCACACTCATATGGAAACGAGAGATCCAGGGTTCAAATCCTGGTTCAAGCGTTAATTTTTCTGTTCAAGCGTTAATTTTTCTTTCATTAAATTAGATTTTATCCAGGAATGGAAAATGTTAATTTAAATAAAAACATTGTTTTTTTTATTATATACAACTTTCCTCATTAGAGGATTGCCTCAAGGACAAAGTGATACAGACGATTAATTTTTTGAATTTATGAAATACATTAAAAAAATTAAAATTGTAGGCCTAATTGAAGTATACATACTACAAAGTAGAAATTTTGTAAAAATGGTTTCTTAAAATTGAAATTGATCCTCTAATGGCAGCGATGGCAATTTTAGAAAGATACACCCTGTCCAAATCTAAGGAATTCCAAAATTTGGCTAGGAATCCTGGTATAGTACCTTTTGCCCCGATCATCAATCCTGTGAGAGTTATACTATCTAGTTGGTATTTATCTTTGTAATTGTCAATTGTTGGCTCATATATGGTTTTTAATACAGAACAAGTTCACTCAAGCTGGTACTTTGAGAGGTTCTTTGTTGAAACCTGGTACTGCCCAACCTGACTCAGGCTTCTTCCTGATTTTCCTCAGCAATAAAAGAAAATTCTGGGCTTTAATTTTATTAACAGGAACCATTTCATCACATTCATGATTTCATAGTAGTATCCATCATCAAAAAATAAAATAAGTAGACACCTCTATAAAATCTTAGAATATAAAGCATCTTTAAATAAGTGAAATAAAATGATGATGATGATAATGATAATAATAATAATAATGATAATAATAATAAAATGTAAAAGGGCCTCCGGCCTGTTGTGGGATCACTTTACTTTTAAAGTAATCCCTCTAAAGGCCTTAGGAGGCCATTGTGAAGGAGGGGGTTAGGGTTCCCACCTTCCTAGACAATCAGCAGAAGATATCAGCTGTCTTTACTCCCAGTGTAGTGTCTGGTACTAATATGACTGGCCTTTTATTCTCATGTAGATTCTTTCCTTCTGGCAATGGGTAGCCAAATCTCACAATTATATCCTTCTTCCCAAGAATTTCAAAATTTATTGTTTTGACCCTATTCTTCTATAAGCAGATTTTTTCCCCCATATTGTGAATTTCCATAAATATTTCCAATAGTTTTGTCGTGTCTTCAATTTTATGATAGATTCAATTATAGTATAGGAAAAATCCATGTTCAGAAGGATAGAGAATGGATTTTAAAATTTCTAGGAAAAATGATTTCATTGTGAAATTCATCTACCCATCACGAGACAATAAAAGGCCAAACAAGAGTCGGAGTTTAGTTGAGAATGGAGACTATGTTCTCCGAAACAAATCCAGGTAAGAAAACAAAATATAAGGTGAGGTGTATATTTCCACTTCAAGCTCTTATTACTGTATCAATTTATCTTCAGAGTGTAATAATAAATTAACTGCAGTCAAAAACTGATATGGAAGCAATTATTTTAAATACCTCATCACCATGTTCTTCAAGGCGCTCCACCAGAGCGGAGTGTTGATACTCTGTCTCATGCCTATTTCCATGATCATAGAACCGAACTCTGGTCTGTTGTGCATCTCGTGTTACAGCACTGGAGGATGAAGAAGATGAACTTCCCATAACAATATCTTCAGAGCTGCTTTCTGAAGAACTCTCAGAACTTTCTTCATCTTCAGCCGATGAAGTTGTCGCTTGTGAAGTCATTCCTTTAATGGTACTTTTGTCATCAACCCTTAAACAAAATATTAAAATTAAATTACAAGTAAGCATCCTTATAGTATCACAAAAACAGTAATGGCAATTTCAAATGCATTGAAATAATCAATTGATTTGGTATTTACTTTATGAAATTCCTTATTTATTTAATTAAATAAAAATAAAACAAAGTTTTATATGATTTTCATATTTATTACAATATAAATTTGTAACAGCTGTTTCAGTACTTTGTACCTTGATTTTTGAGTTTGTGGTGGACTAGTGGTTATGCTCCTTGCCTCTGGTCCCGAGGGTCGCGGGTTCAAACCCGGCTGGGGTGATGGATTTTTTTAGGACGGAAAAATCCAAGGAGCAAGTCCTCCAGGAGGGACTTTAAGCTGTGGGTCCCGAGTCTGAAGATTTTCAGGCTCGTAAAAAATCCTTAAGCCTGAATGAAAAGGCCTCTAAGCAAAATTTACCGAATTTTCCCGTCCTAGTACTACCTTGGTTTCCTTAGATGTCAGTATGAGGCGGAACGCTGACCACGGACCACTCAAAATGACATCCATACGAAAACAAGTGTAACTAAATTAGTATGGTTCAAATTCTTCCCTGTAGGCGGAGAGCACCTAAATCTCTGTAAAGGGAAAATATAGGCTTACAATACAATTTTATTTTAACATTCTTGCCACATATGATTGTTCTGTCGGACATATGTTTCAAAGCTGTTGCTCCATCATCAGCGGTTACACAAACAATCATATGAGGTAAGAATGCTAATAAAATACAAACTCAAATATCAAATTAAACCTCATACTGTTACTTCCTAATGATTTTTAAATTTTTTTAAAATTTCATTCATTTGTAATCATGTCTGAAGAAGGTATATAGTACCAAAACAGCAGTAACAAATTTATATTGTAATAAATATGAAAATCGTCTAAAACTTTTAAGTTTTATTTTTATTTAATTAAATCAACTGCATATATTAATAAATTACAATAGAAAGTATAGTTGTGAGGTTCTTCTTAATAAATAAGGTGAAACCAGAGTCATCTTAACTCATAACTTGTTGTATTCTATTTGAATAGGCATAGCATATCAAAACATGTTCAAACAGAACACAACAAGTTTAGAGGTAAGATGACTCTGGATTCACCTTATTTAATCAAATAAATGTATTTATTACAGCAATGCACTTGAAATACAATTCATTCACCCAAATGCAAACCCATTACAGCTAATGACAAATGAGGGAAATTTTGAGGAAGTGGCTGAATTCAAATACCTAGGAACAATAATCACAAATAGGAATGAGATGCACAAAGAAATTAAACATAGGCTCAATTCTGGAAATGCATGCTATTATGCATTACAGAGACTCTTGATGTCCCAACTCCTTTCAAAAAACGTTAAACTGAAAATATGTAAAACTATTATTCTACCAGGTATATTATATGGGTGCGAAACATGGACTCTTACTTTAAGGGAGGAAAGGAGATTACAAGTATTTGAGAATAAAGTACTTAGGAAAATTTTTGGACCAAAGAGAGATGAACAGACAGGTGAATGGAGAAGACTACATAACAATGAACTACATGGTCTTTATAGGAAGCCAGATATAATAAGAACAGTTAAGTGTCGTAGATTGCGATGGGAAGGACATGTTGCATGTATGGGGAATGAAAGGCTTGCATGGACGCTTCTTGTAGGAAAGCCAGAGGGAAAACACCCAGTTGGTAGACCAAGAACGAGGTGGGAGAATAACATTAACTGTGATTTGAGGGAAGTAGATTATACAGGGAAAGATTGGAAAGCATTAGCTCAGGATAGGGATGTATGGAGAGCTTATGTCTGCACGGCCATGAGCCTACGGGTTCGATAGTGCCAGTGAGTGAGTAAGTAAGTAAGTAAATGCAAACCCATTAGCATATACAAAATAGAATAAGGCAACACTAAAAGAAACATTAAATAACATAATTTTAACAAATAGAATAAGTAGTAATACACTAAAAATAGCATAAAATAATTAGGATGGTTGCAATGAGAGCATTTTTCCCCCTATTGCCTCCCAGTAGCATTGATGGAGTGTAGCAGATATTACTGCAAGGCAATGGTGTTAATGAGTGGAGTCTATATTGGCATCAGTCCTGCACAGCATTTAGAAAGGATTGTTCTATATTCCCATATGGCGAAGACAGGTAACAAGGCAATCATGTCCTGTAGCTACCTGAAATTTGGCAACAGCTTCTTTGCATGGCCCATCTCGTATTTTAGAATTAATTTTATTCCTCCATTGACTTTTATAAGTCCTAACAATGACCATTGATATTCAGATTTTATCTTGGAGTGAACATCATACATTAAGGGTCGAATGTTTGAACGCATTAGACAGTAAAAGGCGTTCTCTGCTGATAAAGTTTTATTCAAACACATTTTTCTTACTCAGAAATCTATTCATGCGGTAATAATTGTAAAGCTACCTGACAAGGTACCTTAAGATCGTAGCTCAAGATATAAACTTATGTGAAAATCCCGAAGGGAACCGATGGTAACCGATGTAGTTTGAAACTTATCCAAGATGTCGGACCTTGAAGACTTCGATCATGTTTTCGGTATACGCAGAGAAGAGGAATTTGATAGAGTCTACCAAAGAATTCAACTGGAAGAACAAGAGAATCGGCGTAATATTGCGCGTCGCAGACGTGTTTGTATATGGTATTATTTGCGGGATGCAAGCATAAATGCATTCCTCTATAGCAGACGAAAATAACAGAAGTGGTTTTTATCGCTGAGAATTCTGGGTAATTCGTTGCCAATATTACGAAAACGTCAACATTCATGCATGACCGGTTAAGGCGGCCGTTAATTGGATCTCAGCTCACCAGTGATTGGAAGTAATTTGAGTAGAGAGTAATGTATTTGCATACGACCCTAAGAATTACAAAAAGAGGTAAAGAATGAGGGAAGAATGGAAGACAGAGAAGAAAGTTAGAAAAAGAGAGAGAAAGTAGGAGAAAGGTACAAGGAAAAGAAAAAAAGGAAAATGTTAATTGTTAAATTCATTTAATTGCAAAATTTTCAATCTCAGGGCCAGGAGAGGTGGAGGTGTATAATTTTTAATCGCTAGATTGTGCACCTAATTCCTACATTAAATTGCAAATCTCTCTGCAGTATATACGTTGAGAAGGCGTGTGGTACTGTTGATAGCAATTCATCTGTCGGATGAGGACATTAAGTGTGGTAGCCCCCTCAGTGCTTTTTTGTTAGGAATATGTTACATGCTGGCACCAGGTCTCACCTTCTCCCTTCTCTTCATCACCATGCCTCATACAACACACTTTACACTACACAGACATAAACATACACTCATCCCATGCTCCTCTCTATACACAATACAAAAATACATCATCTATATAAAGTGATCTGCCAGAATGGTACATAGATTGACATAGATTGAAAATAGACCACATTAACATAATCTATCTGCCCAGCACGGAATCCAAAACATGTAAAGCGTGGTGGGTGGCATAAGAACAAACATAAAATGTTTTTTAAATCAATATGTTATATTTATTTTTAGAGAACTTCAACTTAAAATTGGCCTTTTGTAAGAGAATATATACCTTTAAATTACATATACCCATCAATAGGAACCTCAAACTCGATGCTATTCATTTTGCAGATGATTTAGTGCTTCTGGCACTTTCCGAAAATGATTTGCAATGATCAATTTATAATTTACAAAAAACAGCTGCCAAATTTAATATGGAAATATCAATTAACAAAACTAAAATTATGGCATTTTCATGGGAAGGACCCCATACAAAGTAAAATCTGTCTCCAGAATAAAATTTTAGAGAGATCTAATCAATTTAAATATCTTGGATATTATCTCTCTATCTGGGATGAAAAGGATATCCCTGAAAAAATTACTAGTTATAATAAAAAGTTTGGGAATATTAATCAAGTTATGAAACCATCCCTCGTACAAAAAAAACCACCAGATTACGTTTATATAACACTTTGGCTAGACCAGTGTTGACCTATGGTAGTGAAGCATGGACACTAAAAAGACAACATGAAAGCAGAATAACGGCTTGTGAAATGAGATTCATGTGCAGAACAGCAGGTTACACCATATGGGATCGGAAAAGGAACACCGATATCTTAGAAGAATTGAAGACTATGCCAATTTTGGAATATATTAATCAGTACAAACTAAATTGGAAACACCATCTTGAAAGAATGAGTTCAAATCTGCTATTAATATATACCAAGAGGACGAAGATCTCTGGGCTGTCCTATGAAACGGTGGAGAGAAAATGTTCTATAGCATCATAACAGGCCTTGGCCTAATACTTGGAAGGAAGAAGAAGAAGAAATTACATAATGTCATTCCTTCATAACAAACATCATATTGTGCCGTGATAGCCTCGATTTTCCTTCTAGGTTATTTAGCCGTAAATGAGAACAATGAGTTTATTAAAATTTTACTTAAACACTTTATTGAATTCTTTAATTATCAACAAACTACTGTTCACAGATACAAATCACTAGAATCTTCTTTTAATTGTTATCTCAGTTAGAACACTTTTCTATTCACTGGTAAATCAATTCTCCACAAACTTATCATCACACTATTCACAACAAGACTCGCATACCGCAGACTGACTGCTATCGCCGACGTCAAACACAAAACTGACTTGCTGCTCTTCTATAAGTGCGAGGAAAGCTGTGGAAATGGCTTTAAATAACTTCAACACCCAGAATCCTCTAGAAATGGATCCTTCTCTAAAGGAGAGAGAGAAGAGACAACCAGTAGAACCATCTGGCAATACACTCCAGACAATTCTGCCAGCTTGCAGGTAATCTAACTTGCCAGGGGCGACTCACTCGCACAATTCAAACGTCACTATGCGCGACACGTAACAATATTTTACTTACATTTATTCATCTCTTAGGCTCGAAACTATGAACGCATTAGACCGTAAAAGTCATTCTCTGCCTGTACTCTGCTGAGAAAGGTGCATCCAAATACGTTTTTGCGTACTTAAAAATCTGTTCATGCGATAATAATTGTTGAAATTCCTAAGCTACCTTGCGAGGTGACTTAGCAGAGAAACGAATCGTGAGCATTATCCAAGATGTCGGACCTTGAAGACTTCGATCATGTTTTCGGTATATGCGGAGAAGAGGAATTTGATAGAGTCTACCAAAGAATTCAACTGGAAGAACAGGAGAATATGTGTAATATTGCGCGATGCAGACATCATCGTATATGGTATTATTTGCGGGACGTAAGTGTAAATGCGTTCCTCTAGTAGACGAAAATAACAGAAATGGTTTTATCGCTGAGAATTCTGGGTAATTTCTTACCAATATTACGAAAATGATGACTTTTATGCATGACCAGTTAGTGGGTAGCTAATTCGATCTTTGCACTTACTCACAGAAAGTCACCTCACCAGTGATTGGAAGTAAATTGAGTAGAGACTAATGTATTTGTATGTGGCCCTTAAGCTTTATAACAACTGCCAAATTCAAAATAATTTTGAAATTTACAAATTACCCCTTAATCAAATAAAAACCAACTACAGCTTGAAATTCAAAATTTCTTATCTTCCTTGTTGTGTATCGGTGACAATATAATCTGCCTCCTCATAGTGTACCCTTGGTAATGTAAAATGGAATATAATATTAGCACACTTTCCAAGAAAAAGCTAGCAAACAGCATTTCTCAGTGCTATTTTGGACTGTTGGCAGTATCAAAAACTAAAGAGAGTGCCATGATAAGAAAGGAGACCATCAGGACAACTAGAAATGCACAAACAGATTAATAGAATCAAACACCATGTTGTGCTCAACAAAGAATTGAAAATGAAAGAACTGTTGGAAGGCAAACCCTACCAAAACATTAGATACAGACTAGATATCCTGAACATGCCAAGGAAAACTGCAATACCTAATGTTTAGAACTGGAAATTGCAAAATACAGCCTTGATGAACATTTTTTTTTTCAATGCCCAAAGTTGCATTTCGACATTTCTGGTATTCTCTCCTGGCATTGGCTTAATTATAACACACTTCTGAATTTGGGATGCCTAGAAGGCGGATTTTAGTTATATCCCAATGACATGATGGGTGATAAATGATAATGAAGCACCAGGAAGGTTCTTAACCTAAATTCCAGACCATGGTTAACCACAGGAATGATTCCTTTTAAGGAAAAATTCTTATGGTTTGACTGGGGAATCAAACCTGGGGACCTCATGAACAGTAGTCAGAAACGCTGACCACTAGCCCCTGAGGCTGGTCCCTTGACAAACATCTATTCAAGCTAAACTGTTCTACTACACATATGAGCAGTTTTATGTGACTTGGAGAGGCCATGCTGAATAGGAAGCCACCTAAGGGGGGGATGGGGGGGAACTGAAGCAGCCTAACCAAAGCAACAGTCTAGAAGCACTATTATTGGGAAGCCAGAGGGAAAATTGAAGCAATATAAAAAATAATTCTATAGTGCCACTGTACAACTTCTTCTTCTTCTCTTCTTCCAATGGTGCTACAGACCATAATATTACTCTATCCAATGCTCTCTGTTTGCCAGTCCTACAGTTAAGGATTGATGACAATCTTCCTTCCAATGAGGACATCCGTCTTTTCCTAGGTTTTTCGCACTGAGGCCGCTGCCCAAACAAAATTCTCTGTGTTTATCACTTTTTTAGGTATACATTCTTTGAAAATGTCCGGCACCAGTGCATTTTTTTGGAATTCACAGTATATTAATAAATCAGGTTTCCTGAAAAAGGTCATGAGATTTTACCTTTATTATATGACCCATTCTCCATCTTCCATTATCGTTTACAGGACTCAATATTAGGTACCTCTCAAACTCTTTCTTTCAAAAGCCGTTGAATAAATTCGCAGAGGTCTTTGTCATAGTCCAATTATACAAGGCAACAACATAAAATTGCAGAGAATTTATAACAAATGTTACTTTTGCATATAATTAATGACATTTGTTATGAAATTTTTTAAAAAATAAAAAAATTAAGGTGTGCCAGGCATAGTCAGCCATTATTCTTGTAGAATAATAAGGGCTTCATCTCATCTCATTCCTCAATCCACCCTAAGTTGGACATGAGTTGAGGATATTATAATTATATAACTTATAGCAGAGATGAAAAAAAATTCGAATTTCACAAAATGGGTACTCAATTTGAAGCAGTAAGAAGTTAAGAGGCATAAATGCAAATGTTGCTGTATTGAGAAAACAGATTTAATGTTGAAGTTGTATAAACAAATCATAGGCAATTGAAAATGATAATCATAGACGATTTTATTATTAATTTAACACTTCTCATTTTTCTCTTCAAATATAATTTATCCTTCAATGAGAAGTGTTAAATTAATAATAAAATCGTCAATAGAAGCCCTACTGGCTATAAAGTAGTGTTAAATTCCCAATAAATGTCTTCTTAACTAAGAAGCCGCCATTTGCAAAGATAGAAGCTATGGTTTCAAGCATTTGGTGCGAGGGAATTACAACGTACATAAGAGAAAAATTTGCATCTAGATCGTAACTCGCCTCGATAGCTCAGCTGGTAGAGCACTTGGCCCGGAAAGCCAAGGGTCCCGGGTTCGAGTCCCGGTCTAGGCGAAAATTTTTCTCTTCAAATATAATTTTATCCTTCAATGAGAAGTGTTAAATTAATAATAAAATCGTCAATAGAAGCCCTACTGGCTATAAAGTAGTGTTAAATTCCCAATAAATGTCTTCTTAACTAAGAAGCCGCCATTTGCAAAGATAGAAGCTATGGTTTCAAGCATTTGGCGCGAGGGAATTACAACGTACATAAAAGAAAAATTTGCGTCTAGATCGTAACTCGCCTCGGTAGCTCAGTTGGTAGAGCACTTGGCCCGGAAAGCCAAGGGTCCTGGGTTCGAGTCCCGGTCTAGGCGAAAATTTTTCTCTTCAAATATGATAATCATACTTTATCTACCCCTAGTATACACTGTCCCGCACCGTAGCTGAGTGGTTAAGGCAGGAAGCCTTGGCGCAGAGCTACGGGACTTGCACTGGTTCGAGTCTCCGTGGGGGAAGAAATTTTCTCATGGTATTTCGGCCTGTATGGGACCGGTGCCCACCCAGCATCATGATACATTTGGGTAGCTACAATAAGTAGCGGCTCCAGATTGAGAAAACCAGCTATAACGGCTGGGGGACTCGACATGCTGACCACATGTCACCCCTACACTGGCTGATTATCATCTACCTCTGTGATTCACACATGTGGATGCGAGGCCAGCAGCCGGCTGGTAGGCTAAGAGCATTGTAGGCCTCTTGCACCAGGAGTTTTTTTTTTAATGTATACACTTATATCCCTTTGCTACTAAATAAAATTATGCTTCAAGAATGTAATTATACTACAAACTCATTTTTTGCAACAAAAAAGTCACATACACTCCTTAGCTTTCTAACCACCTCATTTATAAAAACATGATATTTTAAATTTTAATACTGTTCCAAATCTCGCATTCATGGAGTATATCATATGAAAAAGTGTAGGGAAATTAAGACATTGAATAAGATGGAATAACTAATATGAGATGCACATTTCTTCGCGAGTAGTTTAAATTAGATGATTAATGGCCTAGCCCATTGTTGAACCATAGCCTCTCCTTTGTCAGGAGTTCATAGACCAAGATCATTTTAGTTACCTTATTTGCCCAAAGATGTCATGAGTGGCATGCGGTCAACACACTGACTCAATGAGACATCTAGCAGGCAACTAAGGTATTATAGGATGTTTGAGATCAGTAAATTTTGCTTAGAAGCCTCTCTGTTCAGGCTTAAGGATCTTTTACGAGCCTGAAAATCTTCAGACTTGGGACCCATGGCTTAAAGTCCTTCCCAGGGGACTTGTTCCTTGGATTTTTCCATCCTAAAAAAACTCTCTGCCAGGTTTGAAGCCACGACCCTCGGGACCAGAGGTAAGGAGCATAACCACTAGTCCATGGCAGCCGAATTGGATTGTTTTTTTTTCTAAAAACAACATACCTATGTAACTGTGCATTTTTGTTGAAAGGAACTGTCCAAGAATCAGGAGGTGAAGGAGAATGTGAAGAGTGCTGCACTGAAGAAATACTGACTGGTATCTCACTCGATGGTTTCTTTTTCTTCTTCTTTCCTTTCCTAATAAAACCAAATAATTCACAAATTACATCAGCATAACAAATCATAATCATCAATATAATATATAGTAGCTAACTAACTCACTGGCACTATCGAACCATAGGTTCATAGCTGTGTGGACATCAGCTCTCCATACATCCCTATCCTGAGCTAATGTTTTCCAAACATCCATTGTATAATTTATTTCTCAAATCATGTTATTCTCCCACCTCATTTTTGGTTTACCAACTGGGTGTTTTTCCTCTGGCTTTCCTCCAAGAAGATTCATTGGCTTTCCTCCAAGATTCCATGCCTCTCTTTCATTCCCCATTTGTGCCACATGTCCTGCCCTTCAGGGTTTACAAGATTTAACTGTTCTCATTATAACTGGTTTCCTAATAAAGATCATGTAACTTCAGTCCTAGAAAATCTGTTACAGTCTACAAAAAGATTGTCCATCTCAGTGATCTTTTCCTCTTTGATACATGATTAATATTGAATGGTTATAATTAGAGACCGGATGTTGGGGAAAATGCCTATAATTATTCATTATAGATATTGTGAAAGTGACTTCATGTAAGTTCATACCTATGACCCTAGAGTTGTTTTCCACGAAGTTAATTTTGCCTATAAATGCCCATTTCTGCATACTATGCCTATAAATGCCTATTTGCCATTTTTTCTCGAAATTAACTTAGTATTTCAATGAAATTAATTGAAATGGACAAACTTCCCCTCAATGCATTCCCATTAGGCGAATTAACAAGTACCGGTTATTGTATTTTTCCTCCTCATGCACTCCCGTTAAGCAAAATAGCCCTATGCTATGTCCCATTGTATTATACTCTGGCTCTAAGGCTTCCATAGTACAGCTTTGCTTCTTTTCAATACAAACATTGCTGAGTGACAAAAAAACAGTACACTGCTCAAAAAAATTAAGGGATATTGTAGAATAACCTATTAAGACTATGTTTTTAGGAACAGTATTAGATGCAATCACTTTCTATTATTCCAAAAGAATGTAAACAAGAGTTTGAAGTCATTACATAACCTCTGTACCACACCAGATGTCAAAAAGGTCCTGATTAGGAATATGGCAAACAAACAAAGCAACATTAACATGGGTGAAAATGTTTCTTTAGTATGGTGTATGGTCTCCTCGAACGGCCAGCACTGCCTCACACCTGTGTGGCATTGATGCAATGAGGTTAGCAATGAGTTCTTGGGAGATACGTGGCCACTCTTCCATAAGAGCAATGTGCAGCTCTGGAACAGTTGTGGGAGGTGCTGGTCTGCCTGCAATGCGCCTGCCTAATGCATCCCACACATGCTCAATTGGATTTAAGTCCAGGGAGGAAGCTGGCCATTGCATACACTCGATACCCTCCACTTCCAGCATGTTGTCCACCAAGCCAGCTCTATGGCATCGTGCATTATCGTCCATAAAAAGAAAAGAATCACCTATGGCACCAGCATAAGGCACGACAAAAGGTCGGAGAATCCCATCTCTATACCTTACCGCAGTCAAAGTACCACCTTGGATGACGTAGAGGTCCGTATGTCCACCACTACTGACTTCTGCCCACACCATCAATCCACCGCCACCATATGGGGATCTTTCACGTACAAAAGCTGGATTGTTTTGTGTCCCTTTTTCTCTCCAGATGAATACACGCCGACTATCACATTCCACGTTGAATCGCGACTCATCAGAAAAAAGAACTGATCTCCATTCAGCATGCCTCCACCCACGATGTTCCTCCGCCCAGTTTCTGCGATCTCTACGGTGTTGTGGAGTTAACCTGGTACACACCATGGGCCTACGGGCATAGAGACCACTTCCATGCAGTCGATTAGGGACAGTTTGAGTTGACACCCTGCGTCCTGTTGCTGTTTGAAGTGTATTTCGCAGTTGAGTTGCATTCTGCTGTCTATTCCGACGGCTGGAAATCACGCTTTGAGACACCCCAATGGCTTGTGCCACCTCTTGTTGTGTCTGTCCAGCTTCCATCCTTCCTATGGCCCTCCAAGCCATTGGTTCAGGTAAATCACGTTGTCGAAGCATCACTGTCCCTAAGGCAAGTCATTCACTAACTGAAAACTGGACTGGATTTAAAAACAGCAACAAAACATTCACCCCCACACCACCCTTTCACATCAACAGTACAGACACTGCCCTCTGGTGTGGTACCGAGGTTACGTAACAACTTCAAACACTTATTTACATTATCTTGGAGTAATAGAAAGTGATTGCATCTAATACTATTCCAAAGAACATAGTCTTAATAGGTTATTCTACAATATCCCCTAATTTTTTTGAGCAGTGTAGATGGCTCAAGCTTTCTTTCTCTGTCTCACACCTGGTACTGAAACATTTAAGTGAGTGGCAATGTTATTTTTGATGTTGGTAACACTGAATTCAGTCTGTAGTCCTCGTTCACAGACAGGTGCTTCAAAGACAAAGTGGTGCGACAAGTGTATGTGGCTATTTTATTTTACCTTTAGAACAGTTGTTTTATGATGTCTAAAGAAAGGGCAATAGTAAAAAACAAACTGACCAATTTCATAAAAGAATTTGGTGCAGAAATATTCTCACGTGACAGTTCAATATTGTTTTGCAAAGTATGTAAAATTTCTGCAAATTGTGCAAAGTGTCATATTTTCGCAGCAAGTACACACTGCAAAACATAAGTATGCTCTTTGTAAAAAGGCAAAACAAGTTCCAAAATCATCTCTGATATCTTCATATGCTATTCCATCCATAGTAATTCTGCCCGAGGGCAGGTCTTTCACTGCAATCATAGCACTTTCATGCTATGCTTTGCAGCTTTACTAGGGAATTGTAGGTGTGGAGCTTCCCGTTGCTTTCCACACCAGTGAAGGATGATGATGATAATGATTAAGGATGATAATGATGGCCACATGATATGCTACTGATAGCATATATTATATTATTTACGTAAGGCTGTAAAAATTTATGTTGTAGTCTATTTTTTGTAAGTGCCTATTTTTAATATTTTAGTACCTATATTAATGACTTTTAGTGCCTTTTTGCCTGCCTATTTTGAATGTTTTAAGTGCCTAACATCCGGACTCTCGTTATAATATTAATACTGAATGGTTACATGTCTACACAGATGGATCTACTATTGATAACAACTCAGGATCAGGAATTACATGTGCATTATTTTCATTTAAATAACCAGCAGGATACCATACAACAAATTTTGATGTGGAAGTAACGGCCATTCATATTTCACTCCAACAATTACTATACAAAATAAATAAATAAATTTCAAAATGCTGTCATACTTTCTGATTCTAAGGCAGCAATATATGCAATAAATTCACACAAAATGAAGTCAACACAAATTAAAGAGTGCTACAGAATGATTCAACAACTCCAAAAACTACAGAAAAGAATTCAATTGCAATGAATACCTGCACATTGTGGAATTGCTGGAAATGACACTGCTGATTTTCTTGCCAAAAAGGCTCCAATTTAATTCAGAATACTACTAAAAGCTTACCTTTCACATCCATAAAAAGAATAATTAAAAATAAATATAAAATCAAACAAAACCAAGACCTATATAATAAAGCCAAAGACAAAAAAATGGAATATTTTAGTAAAGAAGCCAGATATTATTCCAGAAATTCCATGTAAAACTACAGTAGCAAAATTTAGACTGCTTACAGAATATGACTATTTGGCCAAACATTTATATAAAATAGGAATCTACACAAATCCAAATTGTCCTCTATGCAACAAAGATGAAGAAATAATGAAGAACATCTACAAACCTGTGAAGTATTACCTGTTGGATCCACCATAGAGAAATATTGGAGAGCAAGAATGCTAATGGCTTCTTTGCCAAGGCCCAGCATTTGAAAACAACAACAACATATTGTCCTAGAGATTCTAATTCTGGATAGGCAACTGACATACTGTAATCAGTTGGTTTGTTGTTTGTGAATGTAGTTCAATACTGATTCAGTGTTGAAATATTGTAAACAAACTTCATATTTTTGTGTGTCCTACTTTGTGTGCCATCCTGTTTGATGCATGAATATCATCCTGCTGCCTGTAAGTTCATTCCTCTCATCATACTTTGCTTCAATAGCATAAGAGAGGTTTTCAATGCATTTATATGGGACAAATAAGTTTTGAGATTCTTTTTATGTGCTATAAATCTATGACACTAGATCCACAAACTTACTTCTGTTCCAGAATACCTTAAAAATCAATTGACCCAATCAAGTTTGTATCCAGGACTTCAGAAGCAGAGGCTAACAAGGTAACCATTAATCCACAAAGACTGACAAAGAATATATTTCAAATCCAAAGTCGAATAAATAACCAATTATCTTAGAGTTGAAGATTGTAATGTATATGTAAACAAGTTTTGATTAAGAACACTTACTTTTTCTTAGGTGTTCGCTTTAAAGATTTCCCAAGAGAGACAATGACAGCAGATCTCAAATTCTCAACAGTGCGAGCAAATTCTTGTTGTTTTCTTGCAGCATTCTTCTTTTCTTCAGCTTCTGCCACATCCTTCCTTAGTTTAGCAGCCGCCTCTCTTCCTCTTTCTTCTGCCATTGCTCGGATTCTTTCTTGTTCAGCTTCCAAAATTATTTCTGGATCAGGCTGTAAATCACGAAAAACATATCACTAAATGTTTCTACATCACTCTTACTTTTAACAGAGAATTAAATAAAAATACAAGTTTTAACATAAAATGGTAGGAGTTCACACAATGAGGTATTTTATTCTTGCCTTGTAATCTTGTAAGCCCTTGTTTCTCTCAACAAGATTTAGACGCTCTCTCCCTACAAGGGATAAATTGAACCATACTAACTTAGTTACACTTTTAAAATACAATAGGAAGTAACATTAAGAGGTTTGTCTAATAATTAAAATTTTAATTATTAGTTACACTTATTTTCATATAGATATCATTGGAGTGGCCCATGGTCAGTGCTCTGCCTCATACTGACACCTAGGAAATCAAGGTAGTACTAGAACAGGAAAATTCGGTAAATTTTCCTTAGAGGTCTTTTTTATTCAGGCTTAAGGATCTTTTACGAGCCTGAAAATCTTCAGACTCGGGACCCATGGCTTAAAATCCCTCCTGGAGGACTTGCTCCTTGGATTTTTCCTTCCTAAAAAATCCTTCGACCCCAGCCAGGTTTGAACCTGCGAATTTTATTAAAGAAACCAAATCAGTACCTTAGACCCCACCTCATATTAGCTCTCTTTCTTGGACTGGTTGTGATTCCTTCAAAACGAGTAAAATATATATATATATATTTTTTTTTTTCCAATAGTGGAAGAACGGTGTGAACCTTTTGAAGGAATTACTCCTGAATAATGTGTTGCATTTATTTATACCGTTAATCCAGAATGTTTTTGACACCAATTCAATATCCCCACTCATAACTAACTAGAATTATCTTAAAAAAATGGCATGAGGGCTAAGCAATATAGTCCATGTATATCCTACCTCAAGAGCAGCTCCTAAATGTCCCATTCCTATTTCATCAAGACAATCCTGATACTGCTGTTGCAAATGTGACAGTCTCTGTGCTTGCAGTTTATTTAACTCAGCTCTCTGTTTCTTTTCCAAATCGTTTAGCTGCCTGTCTCTCTCTCCCCTCACTCTCTGTCGTATCTCATTTGCAATATCTTTCGACTGCTGACGAACCTAAACAACAATTAAACTGTACATTAACTTGTAATGAAGGAGTAGAACATGTTAGACAATAACTACAGGGATTGAACTATTATAGGAAATATCACCATGAGGTTTAATTTAAAATATGAGGGTCATACTGAAAGTCATGAGCAGCATTTTTTTAAACAATCATAATATTTATTTTAGACAAACCAAGTACACCATGTTAATCTACAGACCTTTGTGCTACTTTTCAACATAGACTCCATTTCTTTGCACACATTTTGTCCAGCGTTCTACAAGCTTGAAAATTCCCTTATGATAGAAGTCCATTCCAGCTGCTCGAAGACACTGACACACTGCTTTCTGAATATCCTCCAGCGTCTCGTAGCGTTGGCCTCTCTCCTTCACAGAACTGAAAAGATGGTAGTCGGAGGGTGCCAAATCGGGACTATAGGGAGGATGTGGAAGAGTTTCCCACCCAAATGTCCTGATCTTCTCCACAGTGGCACCAGCAGTGTGAGGACGCGCGTTATCGTGTTGCAGAATGATCTTCCTTCCAGGGCGTTTGTTGTGCAATGCACGACGGAGCTTCACAAGTGTCTGGATATAGCGGGCAGCATTTATGGTTTGTCCAGGTTCAAGAAATTCAACCAGAATGCAACCTTGCGCATCCCAGAAGACGCTGCCCAAAACTTTCCCAACAGATTGCACTGTCTTCGCTTTTTTCTTTGATGGTGAATTCAAGTGGTGCCATTCCATACTCTGGCGTTTTGTTTCAGGCTCGTAGCGATGAAACCAGCTTTCGTCACCTGTCACAATACTCGTCAAAAAATCATCACCTTCATTACGAAATCTCTGAAGAAGGTTATGGGTGATGGTTCTTCTCTGAAGTTTGTGATCTTCACTCAATAAACGTGGAACCAACAGGCACTAACTTTTCGGTAACCTAAGCTGTGAATCATTTCTTGCACTACACTGTGTCCTTACTGCAAGTTTTGTAGCGATTTCATTCACTGTGATACACCTGTTGTCTCTAATGAGCGCATCAACTCTTTCCTTGTTGCAATCCGTGGAGGCAGAGCGTGGGCGACTGCTACGAGGCTCATCTTTGATACTCGTGTTCCCATCTTTAAAATGTTTCACCCATCTCCTAACACTGCTGGCACCCATGCAGGCATCTCCGTAAGCACATTGAAGTCTTTGGTGAATATCAACAGCAGATTGTTCCTCTTTAACAAGGAATTCAATGACAGCGCGCGCTGTCGAAATAAAACATTGATGTCTGCCATTTTGGAAACACTGTGTGTGGTCACATGATAGAAGCTATGACGCCACAAAACGGCAGTGTTGTGGTATAGTGTCTGTAGATTACGATCCTGCAGTTGTTTTTGTTACATTGTTGAAATTTGAATTTTAACAATGGGTTGCTCACGACTTTCAGTATGACTCTCGTACAATTCTTTCCACATCACCACATATCCCATCTTCTAATTATTGCAATTTCAATATCAACTACATAATCTTCAGTTTTGTTAATAATTAGAAGATGGCATATGAGATGAGGTGGAAAGAATTTTATTGTAAAATTTAACTAACAACAGAGATGTTCTTCTCTTTTACAACAAAAAACAGTGCCATCCTGATCACTGTATTCATGGCTCATCTCCTGCCAATGTTTGTTCCTAGCTCCGAAGGACATTGCTTCCAATATGTATATGTGTTATATGCATATCAGATGTGTTCTTGCATTGTTTTATTTGTATGCTATAGTAAACACACAAACCAAGAAATACTGCAGTTTCGAAGAATCAGATTTTGTGATTCATGATGAGAAAATTGGAGTCTGCTGAGCGTTCAAAAGAGAGGCCTAACTTTTTTGAGGGTATAATTGACAATGTATAATATATATCCTCAACTTGAATCCAACTCAGGGTCGGGTCGAGGGATGAGATGAGATGAGCCCCCTATATAGAAGTCTGTGCATGACAAGGATGCTGGACAACCTGACACACCATCACAGGGCCAGATGAACGAAATTAAACAAATGATATGAATATGGAAAAATGGTGGAATAAAATTGTGGCGGGGGAAAACAGGGAAGCCCCGAGAAAAAACATGCCCAAGCTCCGTTTTGTCCACCACAAAATCCACATGAAGTGACCGAGACTCGATCTCAGGACCCAAGCAGTGAGAAGCGAGCATCTAATCACTTGTGCTGCCACAATTGATAATGCACAGTAGAGAAATGAGATCCTGGACCATTCTTTGATGAATTAACATATGCAGAACATTTTTTTCTGCTTATTTTCAACAAGATTCTCCCACTGCCCATCATACAGCACATGTATCTTTCGCTGAAATATGCTGTATATTTGAGAACAGAATTATAAGTAAGGATCTATGGAATGCTTGAATTCAAATCTTAACCCATGTGATTTCTAAAGGATAGGATTTACAAAAATTAACTGCACATGTTGAATGAATTTAAGGCTAATATACTGAAATTCAATCAATCGGCACAGGAGAACTCATGCATGTTAGTAATAAATTTCATAAAATGATGTGAAACATGTGTGGCTACAAATGAAGTATTTTTTCCAACATCTATGACAATTATCATCACCATCCATGCAAATATTAGGCCATGTGGTCTGTTACAGTCTCAAAGAGGAATTTTCCATTCAGCGCTTTTTTGGACGTCCCAGCAATCTTTTGCCTTGGGGGCAGTAACAAAGCATAGCTTTTGGAATTCTGTGAGATAACATTCGTTGAAGAAGGGCTTTCCAGTTGCTCTGGTAGTTTTGTATATGATGGAGAATGGGTTCTACATCCAACTCTTCCACAATTTCCTCATTTCTTTCACGGTCCCAATTTGTATAGCCTGCTTTACGGTGCATAAATCACATCTCATTTGCTGTTATTTGGCATTCATCTCTTCTTCGTATTGTCCATGCTTCACTACCATATCTTAATATTGGTCTTAAGAGAACCTTGTAAAGCCATAATCTTGTGTTCTTTTGTACAAAAGATGATATAATAATACTATTAATTATCCTCGTTTTTGTGAAATTTGTGATTTTTTTTGCTATATCAGCTTCATCTTGAAATGTAAATTATAACCCAAATAATTAAGTTCATTTACTCATTCTAAATTTCATCACCCAAAACATTTTTGCTAGGTAAAGGGTATTTCCCACAAAAGGCTATCACTTTAGTTTTCTTTGTATTGATTTCCCATATTGTACCTTTTTGTAATTATATTAAAATTGTGTATAGAATACTGTAAATATGTTTCTGTTGGAGCTATTAATACCAAATCATCTCTATTACAATTGTAAGCAATGTAAGTAAAAATACTAAGACATAAATGACAATAATGTACATCAATGCAGATATGTAGGCCACTTCGCCAGGAGTTGAGGCATGAACACAGCGGTAAAGCTGGCACCATTTTCTGTTATAAAAGAGAATAACATCCCTGTATGTACTAATTATTCTGGCAGAGTGAAGGAAATGAACATTAACATTAGATAAGAAAATTGCTCTATGCTATAGGCCTACTATACAACATTCTTATGACATTCTTGCACTAAATACTACGGGGTAAATCATAAATATGGCTATACGTTTGATCGCGTTGTGTGATGGAAAATATTACCATTACAGGAAATATGAACTTACCGTTGGAAAGGCAATTATTCAAATTACAACAATGGAATAAAACAAAACAGTGTAGAACTTGCATCATTAGTCAAAATGGCGTTGAATATGCAACAGCAAATTACAATTGCTGCATGGGCAATAACGTATGCTAATGATTGTGAGGCCGCAAGACGGGCAAGACGTGAGTTTAAAATAGCATTGCAGCCGTCGACTGTGTGGAAGTGGAGAAAATGACTGCTGGAAATGGGAAGGATGCAGAAAATCAAACCTCGTGGAAGGCCTCGCATTAGCACGGATGCAGAAACAACGAAGAGAATTGTGGAGGCGTTCGACGCTAGCCCACAAAAATCAACCTGCCAATCTGCACGTGAGCCGTGATTTGTTTTGTTTTGTTCTATTGTTGTAATTTGAAGGATTCCCTTTCCAATGATATCATATTTCCTTTAATAATAATATTTTTCATCACAAAATGCGATCAAACGTTAGCCATATTTCTGAATCGCTCTGTATATTCCATTTTTAATAACATTTCATACTATTTTAAATGTTTTGTAATAATTCTTATAACATTTTCTTTATAATTATAAAATATTTATATATGTATGCAAAATGTAATTATTTCCAATAATTTTTTCAAAGTTCTATAGAATCATAGTACATATGTGCAAATGCATATGAAATTGCCAACAGATGAAAGCACATATCTGTGAAATTGGTATGACCAAACCTCTCAATTAATTCCCAAACATGATTTAAGAAATTGATGTTCACCAATTTCATTTTATTAAGTTATGATGGAACAAGTTAGCCTACACCATATCAGTTTACAGTTTATTATGTAATTTAATAAAATAGTAGGATCTTCTTGGTGATAAATTTGTATTATACATAGTCAATAAAAAACCCAAATCACCAAATTAAATTTTAAAAGAGCCAACTAGTTTCAATAGCGAAACTATCATTTTCAAGACTAATTATTGATTAAAGTTGCACGCCGTAGCCAAATGGTTAAGGCAAGAAGCTTTGGCACAGAGCTACGGGACTTGCGCTGGTTCGAGTCCCCATAGGAGAAGACATTTTCTCGTGGAATTTCAGCCAGTATGGGACCGATGCCCACCCAACATCATGAGGCATTTGGGTAGCTACAATAAGTAGCAACTCCAGGTTGAGAAGACCAGCTATAACAGCTGGGGGGCCCAACCTGCTGACCACATGTCATCCCTACACTGGCTAGACGATCATCTACCTCTGTGATTAACACACGTGCATGTGAGGCCAGCAGCCGGATGGTAGTCTAAGGGCCTTCTAGGCCTGTCGTACTTGAAGAGAATTATTGACTAAAGAAAAACAAGTTAAAATAGGTAAAAACAAAATAACAATTACAATTTTGACTATGTCACATGATGAGATTAATAATTTTAAATTACTTTGTGACAAGATGTTAATTATACAATTTTTTACCTGGTAATTCAGTCGTTCTCAACTAAGTTATTAAACTTGAAGAAGTTTAATAACTTAGTTGAGGACGACTGACTTACCAGGTAAAAAATTATATAATTAACATCTTATTACATAACCTCAACAGTGCTTTAAAATGAATTTCAAAAGTACTTTGTGACATCATAAATCTAATCCTCTTCTCTTTCAATTAAAGAGAAGAGGGTGCTGACTGGAATAGGACACTCATCATTATTCATAATGTTATCTTTATTTTCATAAATTTCTGAACTTTCAAGAACATCAAGGAAATTGAAATTAATGACTGATCTAACCAGTCATAGTTCTAATTATGGTTATGCTATTGATAAAAGTAATCTCAGACTGGTTAGATCGTAGGTTAGTAAGTTATATTTAGGTTAGTTTTTCTCCCCTGATCTGGAGTCTAGTCAATTTCATAATATAATATAGGTTATTCAATTATTGTATTTAATAATAACATACCTGTTCAAGTCGCAACTTTCGTCGTCTATTAACTTCATTCTTTTTCAAAGTTTCAACATCAGAAATGAATAATGTTCGTCTCCTTATGCTAACAGGACTTCCATGGACTGATATGTTTATAGACATGATGGTATTTATCACAATTATTTCTCACATAAATAAACTTTCAACATATTTTAACCACGTTTCTCATGTTTGGCGACTGGAAGTTTGTAAATAATGTGATAAAAACACACTATAAAAATTACAGTTGATAAAATTTGTTTCGCCCACTTGTCAACTATCAACTTCAAAAGTTGTGGATTTCTTGATGTTCAAAGGTTGATGTTGGCCAACATGCAAATTAATCTACTGCCAATATGAAAAAAAAAATCCCTATATTTTATCACTACTGATGAAAATAATTACTAGGTACCTCTATTGCTATAATGCAAAGACTAGTAAATGTCCATTGTACAGTATAAAATGCAGAGCCTAAAATGCTATTATACCGTAATTATATGCATTCACTTATAGTTTTACTATAGATCCCTACTAGAATACATATGTCTAGATACTATGTAAATAAATGATTAGAGATTTTGTTTTACGACAGTTGGAGCTTGTATGGTCATAGATCAAGTATGGTCATTGCCACCGGTTGTCCTTGAGATTTGGGATGAAGAGTTTCAGTACTTGTTTTGAGTGAAAAATAATCGAGAAGGTTACACTTAAAATATCTTTCGTGTGTTTACGTCATTTTGATGTATTGAATTTATCTCCAAAATGAGTTTCTCAAGCGATGAAGTCAATTTCCTGGTCTATCGTTATCTCCAAGAATCAGGTGATCGATGGTTACACAATATAAACAAACACATTGCTTATGGTCATTATTCTTTAAAGCAGAACTTGCATGCTGAGTACTGTATGTTTCGTACTACATAGTCCAATATCTAATTTCAATATTGCTTTATTTCTTTCCTTATAACATCTCATATAAAACAAATGTAATTTAACCTTAATTTACAATTTTTTTTGTAGGTTTTCAACATTCAGCTTATACATTTGGAATAGAATCACACATATCTCAATCAAATATAAATGGAGCACTTGTTCCACCCGCTGCCCTTCTCAGTATACTTCAAAAAGGACTTCAATACACAGAAGCTGAAATCAGCATTGGAGAGGTACATACAGTTTCACTATGATGTAATGATTCCAGAATAGGATGCAATACATATGACACTTTTTCATTTAACTGCATTAGTAAAGAAGAAAATGGAAAAACAGTACTTTACCTTTCCCAATACATTTTCAATGTCACACGTAGAAATACATTATATAATGGAAATGGACAGCTAATGACAAATGAGGGAAATTTTGAGGAATCGGCTGAATTCAAATACCTAGGAACAATAATCACAAATAGGAATGAGATGCACAAAGAAATTAAACATAGGCTCAATTCTGGAAATGCATGCTATTATGCATTGCAGAGACTTTTGATGTCCCAACTCCTTTCAAAAAACGTTAAGCTGAAAATATATAAAACTATTATTCTACCAGTTATATTATATGGGTGCGAAACATGGACTCTTACTTTAAGGGAGGAAAGGAGATTACGAGTATTTGAGAATAAAGTTCTTAGGAAAATTTTTGGACCAAAGAGAGATGAAGAGACAGGTGAATGGAGAAGACTACATAACAATGAACTACATGGTCTTTATAGGAAGCCAGATATAATAAGAACAGTTAAGTCCCGTAGACTGCGATGGGCAGGACATGTTGCGCGTATGGGGAATGAAAGACGTGTATGGAAACTTCTTGTAGGAAAGCCAGAAGGAAAACACCCAGTTGGTAGACCAAGAATGAGGTAGGAGAACAACATTAACTATGATTTGAGGGAAGTAGATTATACAGGGAATGATTGGAAAGCATTAGCTCAGGATAGGGATGTATGGAGAGCTTATGTCCGCGCGGCCATGAACCTACGGGTTCGATAGTGCCAGTGAGTAAGTAAGTAATACATTTTCAGTTATACAGAATAACAGTGCACATGTGCATGAGTTTATAGAACAGTCGTTAGGTGGAACCACATGTCTTTGAAGTCTTACAGAAAGTTTATAGAGCTGTTGCTAGATGATAGCACATGCGGTATGACCAATCTTCGAAATAAATTCGTTGTACACTTCAGGTCGCAAAAATTTTTCAATTTAATATCTTATTCCACTGATGCACTAAACACTTTTAAACACGTTTAAAACATTTTGCAACACCTTTAAACACATTTTAAACATCTTCCAATGTTGCAACGATCTTTTTTTTATATTTATATATTTACGTAAAACATGGTCTTGCTACATTGCTTACTGCTATTTTCCCTCCTCTTCCTATGTTGTTCCAGCGTTGCCAACCATTTCCACGTTCTCTGGATTTCACCTACGTTAGGGGCACGCCGTAGCGTAGTGGTTAAGGCACTGAGCTACAAGTCAGAGGGTCGAGGGTTCAAGTCCCGTTGGGGTCAGGATTTTTAAACTGACCCAAACCCTCTTGCGGCACTATGGACCTGGGGTCGACTCAGCCTCTAACTTAAATGAGTACCAGACGCTTGTTCTGGGGGTAAAGGCGGCCATCACGCAGGGCTGACAACCCGGCTGACATAAAGTGCCGATTGTCTAGAAAAAGTGGGAGCCCTAACCTCCTACTACCCCAAGGGCCTCCGGGTCTGTTGTGGGATCACTTTACTAGAGTAATTGATTTGTTAATAAATTAATGAGTCATTTTAACATCTTACCTCATATTTCATGTTTTTCAAACACGGTAACTATAGTTTTCAAATGATCTTGTCATTCATTTTCAACCGCCATTATGACTACCGGATATTCGTTGGAATCTCCCTCTATAACGTTGCCATCTGGTGTTGATTTGACGAACTTCGAGATATCGTTGCCATCTGGTGTTGATTCGATGAACTTCGATATCGAACAACGATATCTCGAAGTTCGTCAAATCAACACCAGATGGCAACGTTATAGAGGGAGATTCCAACGAATATCCGGTAGTCATAATGGCAGTTGAAAATGAATGACAAGATCATTTGAAAACTATAGTTACCGTGTTTGAAAAACATGAAATATGAGGTAAGATGTTAAAATGACTCATTAATTTATTAATTAAGAACCTCATAATGAGTTTCCCAATTTTAACTTTGAATAATTGATTTGTGTTACAGTAATTGATTTAGGTTTGGTTAGCTTTTAGGTTCCTTGCTTTTTAAATGTGATTCCACGTTCCCTGGATTTCACCTACGTTAGAGTAATTGATTTGTGTTACAGTAATTGATTTAGGTTTGGTTAGCTTTTAGGTTCCTTGCTTTTTAAATGTGATTTGATACGTAAAATAAATTACCTCTTCATATCTGTTATTCTATGAAAAATTCAAAATATCGGACGGTTACCACGTAAAATCATATTTCCACTAGTTCATTTCGTGTTAATTATACATTTTTAGACAAGTTCTGGGAATTTTGTGTCAATGTTGGTCATACTGATTTCTCATACATATACCGCCAACTGCTGGAGGTTGCATTTATCTACCTGGGATAATTGGAGCACTAGCGCATGCGCACTGCGATTCTATAGAACTTAGAAAAATTTTCGTGCGACCCGAAGTATAGCATATCAGCCCCCAAATGTTTATTAGAAATGGATGTACACCATCTCCCTTCCTAACCTAATAAAATAAATCACATGTATATTATTTACTGAAGTGTACACTAAATCTGATGTACACTAAAGTCCAGCCATTGCATCTCCGGCTCTGACGTTTAGGTTGTATGAGGAGTAAAGGGAGACACTCACCCTCTACTGCCAATAAGGATATAATTGAGTGAGAGTGAATGTCTGCCACAACCAATCACTGCTCTTGATGCTGCTATAGCGTGATAGTAAGATTTGAAATTGCTGAGATGTTGTCAGCTGTATTTCTGCTAACCGCATACATGAAGTGGCCCCTCCCACTGAATATCCATATCAGCAACTTTGTCGTGAAAACGTTAGAGCCAGAGATCCAGTGGCTGGAGTATAACTAACATTAACCTAACAAAAATAGTGAAATTGAGTTGTTGATGGTGGCAACATTGGAAGAGGATGGAAAATAGCTGGTATCACTAGTAATACTATCACAATATTGTCTAAAAATATCCAATGTTACCGTGTTTCTTGTAAATAAATAAATAAATACGTACAAATTGTAAAGGATTATAATAATTATCGTTGAAAATCATTATAAATATTACAAAATGTTAGTAGAGACAGAAGAAATATGTAAAATTACGAGAATATACTAATGGAAAATTAAGGGGAAGGTAATGTACTGTTTGGCCAAAGAAAATATTACTGTTTCCTCTACCTCTTCCTTTATAATTTTCTCCCTCGTCTCTTTCATTCTTTTTCCTAATCTAATTTCTACTGAGTTACATGTTTTAGTAATAATAAACTACTTGTTTACAATTTA
>JASPKZ010000080.1:0-153420 GCA_030220185.1 Diploptera punctata
ACATGTAAAGACATATACATAAAATTGGTCAAATTTCAAAAACTTATAGGAACAATAAAAAGCATTCTTTTCCGAAAAGTACGTCCAGATACAATTCTAAAATTTTATAAAACAATGGCTCTTCCAACTCTACTTTATGGTTCTGAAACCTGGACTCTTACTACAGGTAAATTAAAATAGGATAGTAGCTGCAGAAATGAAGTTATTAAGACCTTTAGCGGGTTATATGTTTTATGATCACATACGTAATGAAGATATCCGCAAAGCTCTCAACACACCAGCAATAACTGAAATCATTCAAAAATATCAAAATAATTGGCATGAACACCTTCTGAGAATGCCAAACAATAGACTACCTCTGCAGCTATTGAACTACAGACCCACAGGGCGAAGAGACCCAGGAAGACCTAAGAAGAGATGGAGGGATCAATTTCTTTCCTGAAGCGGAACAGGCCAATGGCCTAATCCATGACTGCCATTGATGATGATGAATAAAATTTGGGAGCAAGAGAATAATTTTACATATCTAGATGCAATATCTCATATGAAGAAGAGATGGATGCAAATGCAAAAATAATGAAATTTTTAAGGATCTTCCGGTTAATAAATTCTATCTTCAAGCACCAGTTAGTCCAAAGCATTCAAGAATAAAAGTATATAAAACACTCGCTCTCCTAACTCTTTTGTATGGTAGCGACGTATGGACATTGAAATAGAAGGATATAATAATAATAATATAATAATAATAATAATAATAATAATAATAATAATAATAATATATAATAATAATGATGATGGATAATAATAATAATAATAATAATAATAATAATAATAATAATAATAATAATAGCTTTGTTTTACCTGGCAGAGTTTAAGCCTTAAGGCCTAGTCTATCATTCAAACAGTTTTTAAAAAATACAAAAAAATATGCTTACATCTAAATTACAATAAACATAAAACGATTACATGTTATATATAAAATACAATTATTATTTATAATATATTTTGATTTACTCTAAATTTAACGAACTAATATAATATGTACAAGATACAAAAATAAAACGAGAAAAATATGAATGACATAGTATAAATTTAAATAAATAGATCTGCTGAAATGAGATATCTTCGAAGGAATGCTGGATACGAACTACTAGATCTTAAAAAAAGTGAAGACTCTTGGAAGGATTACACATGGGATCTTCAGAAAACAAAATCTGTGATTATAAATCCAAGATGGAGATGCAACATGTTCAACGAATGGAGGATCACAGGATACCCAAGCAGATGTTAAGCTATCAACCTGCAGAAGTAGAAAGAAGAAGAAGAAGAAGAAGAAGAAGAGAAGAAGAAGAAGAAGAAGAAAGAAGACGAAGGAGAAAAAGGAAGAAGAAGAAGAAGGAAGAAGAAGAGAAGAAGAAGAAGATGATGATGATGATGATGATGATGATGATGATGAATAAGACCAGAATGTCCACCCAAAATACTTCATCATCATCGACATCAAGGTTTTGGCCTTTTGACCTGTTCCGGTTTAAAACTGGTCACCCCACCTCTTCATAGGTCGACCAACACGTCTTTTTCCTATAGGATTATAATTCAGGTCGGACTTTGCTATTCTAGTTAGTGACATGCATTGAACATGGTTTCTCCAATTACTGCTATATTTTTCGATCATTGCTGTCATTTGGTTGTAGCCTATATTCAATTCATTCCTGATGTCTCACTTCTTCTATGATCTAACAACGTACAACCTGCCACAAATCGAAGAAATCTCATTTCTGAAGACTCTATTTGTTGTACTGGTCTGCAGTAAATGTCCAGTTCTCACTGCCATGTAGCAGTAGTGGCAATGCAATCACTTTACAGAACTTCAGTAACGTTTGTTTTTGTACTTTATGTTTCGATGTTCTCTGCATTGTTCCACAAATTGTCAAATTCTGTTTAGTTTAAGTTCGAAAGACTTTTGGATGATATTTGTATTGTGGCCGAAAAAACAGGCCAACAAATGGCCTAAATTCATGTATGGGCTATGATGATGTCGATGATAATTTTCATTGTTAGGGCTTGGATTTTTATGATATAGTACACATATTTTTGGTACGAGTGATATGTTTCTTAAATATATGTAATTACTTTAGACAAAAACTAATTCAATTAAAGTAATTTGTTAAGTCATATTTGGCCATTTATGTGTGACAGCATATTATGGAAATTTATTGGTCAAATTCGTTATATTTTCACCCTTTTAAGAAGTAAAGAAAACAAAAATCATGACATTTCAAGGTGTAGATCCTGTCAGAAGTAAAATTGTACTTGACTATAACATTTTGGAGCAGGTGAATAATTTTACATATCTAGGATGCAATATCTCATATGAAGAAGAAAAGGATGTAAATGCAAATATATCTACATTTTTAAGAATTTTAGGGTTAATAAATTCTATCTTTAAGCCACAGTTAATCCAAAAACATTCAAGACTGAAAGTGTATAAAACACTGGCTCTTCCAACTCTTTTGTATGATAGCGAAGTATGGACGTTGAAACAGAAAGACATACAAAGACTTGGATCTGCTGAAATGAGATACCTACGGAGGACTGCAGAATACACACTACTAGATCACAAAAAATGAAGACATCTTAGAAGAATTACACATGGAAACTTTAGAAAACAAAATTTCTGATTATAAGTCAAGATGGATACAACATGTTCAACGAATGGAAGATCACAGGTTACCAAAACAACTGTTAATATATATCAACCTGCAGGAAGAAGAAGACCAGGACGTGCACTCAAAAGACTTCTGGATGGTGTTTCTCTTGAGGCCGAAACAGGTCAACAAATGGCCTAACTTCGTGAATGTACTATAATGATGATGATGATGATGAAGTAGAACTTTTATGTAGAACTTTTTCTTTCATCTGTGTTTACTTGAGTTGATAAATTTCTCAGAATTTATTTTTTTGTAAAATCTATCTTTCTCTCCTATTTTGTTTCAATTCACAATATGGACTTTTCCCTTACGTATATAGGCTACCTAAGCAAATATTTATGCATTGTCTCCGGACAAACAGATGGCTACTTATAATTTTAATAAAATAAAAAGCATGCTACAATATAAAATTCCATACTTTGGCTTGCTTCTCACATGCATTTTATTCATGAATACACAGTTAATTGTCATAAACTGATTAACAAATTGATTTTACAACTGAAATTTTTACATAATTATAGCATTAATGTCACATTTTTTATATTACAGTATATATTTTTGCACATTTTAGATCATAACCGCATGTTTTTACATATTTCGATGGTTTTAACTGCTTATATTTTTTTCATATTTCGGCGATTTTTAACTGCATATATTTTGTGCATATTTCGGTGGTTTTAAGGTCGTAAACATTCTAGTCCTAGTGATAATACATACAAGCTCATAGCATGTAGGACATTAAAGAAGTGTTGGGGCTCCGAAAGTTAATTGCGTTCCACACAGTGTTCTGGAAAACTGAAGAATTTTTCTTGGAACGTGGATGTTTGTCATTTATTCATCAGCACAGTAATTTCTGTCTCACCAGAGAGGGGACCGAGTAACTAACATAAACACTATGTTATCCTAATAGCATTACTGACATCGTGCGAGTTGTAAATGTAATCATCATCTGTAACTTACACCTAATCTTGTGAAAATATATACAAGTATAGAAAAAATTCAATATTCACTGGTGGTAAGAAATTATTCCACTTGGTAGGAAGAGCCAATTCAAATTACACTTATTAACGTTTTTAAAGTCTTTAAATGCACAGAGAGGAAAATACATTACAGATACAAGTCATCAAATGAATTAGATAAAATTCTTCTTATTCATAATTTGTAGAATTTTCATCCTGTTTATTTCCAAAATCACTCCTCGGAAGAAGACGTATTGGATGTGCATTCACTGTCTATCCGTCTCTTGGCTGGCCTTTCTCTTGTTCTTTTCCCGTCCATTGGTCTATCTTCTTTAGCTCATTTTGCAAGTCGGTTGTCTTCCATTCTTTCTATATGACCCTTCCAATATTTTCGTCTCTTTATAATAAATTTGGTTATGTCTTGAATATGACATTTGTCACTAATTTCTGTGTTGTGTATTTTATCAAATAATGTTTTCCCCTGAATAGTTCTTAAGATCTTCATTTCACATGTGCTTATTATTTGTCTATTTTTTGTTGTATCAGCCCTAGTTTCTGCTCCATATGACTGGTCGAACTATCGTTTTGTATATGCTGGTTTTGCTTTCTATTGTTTGTTGCGCCAAGTTAAATATTTCATATATCCTGATATTTATGCTGCTTTATCAGCTTGTTTCTTTACTTCTTTTATTAAATTTTTAGTGTTTGGTATTAATACACCTAAATAATTAAATTCTGATACTTGTTCTATCATTTTTCTTTCCACTTCTAATTTGCATATTACTGGTTCTTTTGATATTGTTAAGCATTTTGTGTTATTCGTATTAATTTCCATATTGTATTTTCTAGCATTTATATTAAATTGATGTAAAGATCTTTGTAAATTATCTTAAGATTCTAAAAGGAGAACGACATTAATAACACTAAAAACAGATAAAATTAATAACACTAATTCTCTAACTCACGGCACTATCGAGCTCGTAAGTTTATGGCCGCAGAGACTAAGCTCTCCATACAACCCTATCCTGAGCTAATGTTTATCAATCATATCCTGTATAATTTACTTCCTCAAATCATGATTAATATAATTTTCCAACCTCATTCATTGCCTGCCTACTGATCGTTTTCCCTCTGATTTTCCTACAACAAACTTCCATACCTTCTTTCTTTCTCCATTCGTGCCACATGTGCTGCCCATCACAGTCTACGAGACTTAACTGTTCCTATAAAGATCATGCAGCTCAATGTTATGTAGTCTACTCCATTCGCGTGTCAGTTAATCTCTCTTTGGTAAAACAACTCCAAAGAAACTTTATTCTCAAAATACTCGTAATCTATTCTCTTCCCTTAAAGTAAGAGTCAATGGTTTGCATTCATATAATATCCCATCCATAGTAATTCTGCCCGAAGGCAGGTCCTTCACTGCAATCATTGCATTTTCATGCTACGCTTGCAGCTTTACTAGGAAATTATAGGTGTGCTAGCTTCCCGTTGCTTTCCACGCCGGTGAAGGATGATGATGTTGATGATGATGATAATGATAAGGATGATGATGATGGACATATGATTTAGGGGACCATTTGGGCTCATATAATATAACTGGAGGAATAACAGTTTAATATATTTTCAGTTTTTTTTTTTAGAGAGAGTACAGTTGGGATGACAAGATTCTCTGTAATGTACAATATCATATGCATTTTAAGAATTGAGTATAACTATATTTAATTTCTCTGTGCATCTCATTCCTGTTCAGCCACTTCCTCAAAATATCCCTCATTTTGTCATCAACTGTCCATTTCCATAATGTATTTCTGTGTGACCATATATTTAGTTTTATTGAAATTCACTTCCAGCCCAAATTTCTTAGTGTTACTCGGTAGAGTGTGTGCGTTCGCCCTTCTCACTCCTCGTATCGCCTAATAATACATCATCGGCACAAACGTGGGACAAGTGTCAAGGACTTTTTTCTTTCTTTCCACAGTCTGAGACATGTCCCACGGACTCTTGCGAAACACGGACTCTTACTTTAAGGGAGTATTTGAGATTAAAGTTTTTAGGAAAATGTTTGGACCAAAGAGATATGAATGGACTGGCGAATAGAGAAGACTATTTAACAGTGAGCTATATGATCTATATAGGAAACCAGATATAAAAAGAACAGTTAAGTCTCGTAGACTGCGACGGGCAGGACATGTGGCACGAAAGGGGAATAAAAACAAAACATGGAAACATGTAGGAACAGCATAGGTAAAGCGTCCATTAGATACGATAATAATGTGGTAGGATAATAACATTAACCATGATTTGAGGGAAGTAGATTATATAAGGGATGATTGGAAAACATTAGCTCTGGATAGGGACGTATGTAGATGTTATGTCCGCGTGGTCATGAATCTAGTGCCAGTGTGTTAGTTCGTTTAGCTTACTAAATTTTGAGAACATTTTGTAGTTGGGTTTTTATGTTTTAAACTTTATTTTTATTAAGTTGGTGTCTTGTGGAATCGAATGGTGATATGTTAGTATTGGGATGAGATCGGTTACGTAGAATTTACGACGTGAAGAAGGTGGTAAAAGTACATCGTGACGAAACATTCGTAAAACCTTGATGTTTACGTTAGCTTATTGAGTGCACATGCTACCAACCCTACAATATTATTGGTGTTATAAAAACAGCTGTAACGACAATCAGTTCTAACTCTTGATGGCGCGCCCAGCACTCTTCATTCTACAAGTGTTCCTGATTTCTCATCCTACGCCCTAGCTGTTAATTGGATCGCATACAGCAGTTTTATCTGCTGTATTTTTATGTTACACATCTTATCAATTAAAACCCAATGAATCATTGGCACTATCGAACCCGAAGGTTCATTGCCGCGCGGATATAAGGTCTTAGCACATCCCTATCCTGAGCTAATGTTTTTTTAATAATCCCCTTATAATCTACTTCCCACAAATCGTGGTTAGAGTTATTCTCCCAGTCGGCCGCGGTGGAGAAAACGACATAATAGTATACTACATTATATGTATAGGAAGCAGGTATGAGGGATGAAAGAGGTGCATGGAAGCTTCTTCTAAGAAAACCAGAGGGAAAATGCCCAGTTGCTAGACCAAGAATGGGGTGGGATAATAAAATTATCCATGATTTCAGGTAAGTAGATTATACAATGAATATTTGGAAAACTTTAGCTCAGGATAGGGATGTTATGTCCGCGCGGCCGTGAACCTACGGGTTCGATAGTGTCGGTGAGTTAGGCATCATCATCATCAACAACAATCACAGATTAAGCCCATGTAGCTTGTTCCGGTCTCATAGATTCTCATTCATAAAGTTCAATCCATCTCTTTTTCAGTCTCCCACATTCCCGTCTCCTTTTGGTTTGTAATTAAGTATATTTTTTGGAATGCGATCATCTTTCAGTCTTTGAACATGTTCTTTCCAGTTTTTTCTAGATTATTTTATTTTATCTAAAAGTTTAAAAAATATTTAGCTCATTTCTAGTATCTTCACTTCTTCTTTTATATAGAGATTTGCAACCAGCCACACGTCTCAGAAATTTAATTTCAGCTGCTTCTATGATATTCTCTTCTCCTTTAGTTAAAACCCAAATTCACTACCATACAATAGTTAAGGGGACTGCTACTTCTTTATAAAATTTTAGTTTTGTTTCCTTTTCTGTGTTTTTAAATATTCTTTTAATTGTGCATCATGTATAACAGCAAGATACAGTGGAAAGAACATGTAGAAAGAATGGAAGAAAGTAGATTACCAAATAAAATCTTCTATTATTTTCCAAGAGGAAGAAGATATGTCGGACGTCCTCGGAAGAGATGGTCTTAGATCTATTAATAAAGACGGGACAGGCAACTCTTGCCTAAACCAGCAAGTGAAGAAGAAGAAGAAGAAGAAGAAAAATTAAATTTATTAAGTTTGTTAAACAGATCTTCATTTTTAAAATAGGAAATTTCATAACCCAGGTATTTAAAATGGTTCACTTGTTCAATGGTTTCCCCTCCAGAATTATTTTAGCTCTTACGGTATCTGATCCCTTGAAAGCTAACATTTTCGTTTTACTTTTTGAGTGAGTTAGTTAAATTTAAAATATATATATAATCAGTATGGACGGAAAATTAATTCATGGCTATTAAATGTTAGAATATCATAAATGTCAATAACACAGGTTCAGTTAACGTACGTCTACAATCAAGTTATTTCTCAAACATAAGTCATAAACCAATATTGAATTCACTACAAACATTTACAGCTGTTGCAAACATAAGTTTTATTACTCATTTTTTATAATAGAATGTGTTTGTGGAGTCAAGTTGCGCCGTGACGGTCAAGGTTTCATAGCATATGTTTCGTTTAAAAATTCTCCAATTTAATGAATTTCCAAGGAATTGAGGGTAGTTCTTATTAAAAGATTTTTTAAGAAGTTTGCAAATCTACATCGTGCTTATTAAGAAGACACCGAAAATCACAAAGACAATAGGGTAGAGTAGAATGGGATAATCGGGTCACATTTTATAAAATAAACTTTATTTTGGTTTAAAATTGTATTTTTAACAAAATACATGATAACACTGGTCAACATGATTTTTGTCTCATGAGTACCAATAGTTGTAATTAATGCAGTTTTTTTTATCGTATTTTCAAATATGCATTTGCAATTTCTCCTTCACCCACACTTTTTTATTTCGATTTCAATTAATGGATCTAAATAATTATTTTTTAATAAGCGTTTTTTCGTCCATTTGTCCATTGTAAAATAAAACCAAATGAGCTAACTCAGGAGATTTCAGCTATGGAAAAGAGATATCAAGGTAAATGGAATCCTAATATGCTGGCCGATTATTGTTGGACCATCAAGAGGGATGTTCCATAGGCGAAATATAACAGAAAATCGTCATTTCTTACTTTCTAGGTGAGTCCGAATGTTCGAATATTGTGTAGTTACGAATGAAGAAAATATTAAAGTGTTTGAAATTATAAATTCCTGTCTCTCGGAAACCTTGCTTGGTGGAGAAAAACCGATATCATATTTGAATTCAGGAGAAAAAATTCTATCAGAATCACATATTTTTCTTTCTGAGAAAAAAAAGTTTCTTTTTTGTTGCTCAGTGTAATTACTAAATATATATCTAAACGATATTTAATTGACTTCTTCACCTTCGGCTTTCCCCCCACTTATAGGTTTGCCGACTTCAGTTTCCATTTATTTCTATCATTCCAATCTCCCTCTTCAAAATTCGTATCTTCCATTATAGTTCTGACGTAAGTTTTCCATTTCCATCTTGGTCTGCCAAGTTTATTTTTCCAGAGGTGACCATTGATTTATATTTCTTGGCCATCTTTCATTTTCCATTCTTTGTACATGGCCATACCATTTAAACGTTTGATTGTCAATCCTCTTAACAACAGATGTGGTTACATTCATTTCTCTCTAAAGGAATTCATTTGTTATTGTATCCTGTCTTGTTTTTTGAAGGCTTCTTCTAAGATAATCAAATTCAACTGTTCTAATTTTATTCTTTGTAATTCCGTCAAATTGACAACTGAATTAATTTCCGTGTGTGTAACAACTCTGTACCGGCCCGATTTCCCCCGATTACGGGGTAAAACAGATCACTTTCGGGGTAAAACAAAGTCAGTAAGATTCTGAAGATTTTTCAGGCTCGTAAGGTTTTAAGCCTTAATAAAGAGGCCTCTAAGGCAACGTTTACCGATTTTCATAATGCTTGTCCGTTGCTGTGTCGTAGTCGGTAGTGCCCTTACCTTCCACTCCGGCGACCCGGGTTCGATTTCCGGCGGGGTAAGGGATTTTAAAATCTCAACCTTGGGACTGAGTGTGTGTCGTGTCCTAGTTGTACTCATTGGATTTATTCTTGTATCTTGTAAGCCCATCTTTCCCTTAACAGAGATTTAGGCGCTCTTCCCCTACAGGGAAGAATTTGAACCATACTGATTTAGTTACACTTGTTTTCGTATAGATGTCATTTGAGTGGTCCGTGGCCATACTGACATCTAGGAAACCAAGATAGTACTAGGACGGGAAAATTCGGTAAATTTTGCTTAGAGGCCTTTTCATTCAGGCTTAAGGATCTTTTACGAGCCTGAAAATCTTCAGACTCGGGACCCACGGCTTAAAGTCCCTCCCGGAGGATTTTGCTCCTTGGATTTTTCGATCCTAAAATATCCATCGACCCCGGGCTGGGTTTGAACCCGCGAGCCTCGGGACCAGAGGTAAGGAGCATAACCACTAGTCCACCGCGGCCGACCTCATTGGATTTAATTCCTCTAAAAAAATAATAATGATAGTAAGTAATACCTTAGTTGCCATCTATCGAATCTGTAGTTTCATGACCGTGCGGACATAACCTCTTCATACATCCCAATCCTGACCTAATGTTTTCCAATCACCCCCTGCATAATCTACTTCCCTTATATCATGCGCAATGTTATTTTCCTACCTAATTCTTATCTATAAACTGGACGTTTACCCTCTGGTTTCCCTACAAGAAGCTTCCTTGCCCCCTTTTTTATTCCTCATTAGTGTCTCATGTTCTGCCAATCGCAGTCTACGAGACATAACTGTTATTACATCTGGTTTTCTATAAAGATAATGTAGCTCACTGTTATGAAGTTTTCTCCAATCTCCTATAAGAATTGCCCCCTTTTTATTCCCCATTAATGACTCATGTTCTGCCAATTGCGATCTACGAAACCTAACTGTTCTTATTACATCGGTTTTCTATAAAGATCATATAGCTCACTGTTACGATGTTTTCTCCATTCGCCTGTCCTTCCCTCTTCGCACCTTTCACATCGGTCCCTGAAGTAGTCGCCGCCCGAAGAACCTAAAGAGGAACTATTTTATCTCCTAAAAATTTTACCCCGGTTAAATCCAAGTCTGCATTTCCTGACACACATTTTTTACGGTGAGATGTCATCACTCATTAGACCAAGGTACTTTTTTAGTCTGGCTTATCACCTTCGACATGTCCTGCATGAGTATCTGCAGGGAAGTAAGCGTAACTATATTAACTTGGTCTAGTAACGCCTAACAAAGGAGAGGCTAAAGCCCAACTTTGGGCTGCTAGGCCATTATAGATGTAGAATAAAGTGCGAATACACTTGTTTTTTTATTCAATGCCACTTGTTTGTCATTTCCACATTCTTGGTATTCTCTACTGGCATTGTCGTATTGTAAACCACTTCTGAAGTTGGGGCGCCTGAAAGACGGGGTTACGCTGTCTCAATGATGTTATGATGTGTGATGATTATGATAATGATGCGCCAGGAGAGGTCTTAATCCTAAATTAATGTCGATCGATAGTAATTCTGCCCGAGGGCAGGTCCTTCACTGCAACCATAACACTTTCATGCTATGCTTGCAGCTTTACTAGGGAATTGTAGGTGTGGTAGCTTCCCGTCGCTTTCCACACCGGTGAAGAATGATGATGATTATAATGATAGTGATGATGATGATGGCCACATGATTTCGGGGACCGTTTGGACCTTAAAGTTTTCCTGACATTTGTCTTACAGGTGAGGAAAAACCCCGATAAAAACCTCACCCAGAAAAAACTGCCCCGACCGAGGATCGAACCCGGGCCCGCTACGTGACAAGGCAGCACGCTACCTCGAGACCACAGCGGTGGACATTAAATTAATGTAATGAGGTGAAAATGATACATGATATGATGACCAGATGATGTTCGGGGACTATTTGGGCCTTATAATTTCCTGACATTTATCTTACAAGCGAGGAAAAAACTCTATGAGAAAAAACCTCACCTTGGAAACTTGTCCCGACCAGGGATCGAACCCGGGCCCCCTGTGTTGGTGTTAACAAATACGAGTGTGTTATGACATGAAAAATAAAGAAGTTTCAATTTTTTAAACAATTATTTATAAGAATTCATTGTTTATGTTGTGTTTTATTATATCTATTAAGTTTACAAGTCACAGAAAGAAATATTGTTATAGATATGTTGCTAGAAACAATGAATGTACTGCATGGAATTTGTTATCAAAAACTTTAAAGTTATCTTTTGACATTAAACATTAGAGTGTAAAACAGAAATAAGAGGTGGACTACTACATGGGTAGATCAAGATTTTATTACGTGCAACTACAATGATTAATGTATTCAACTTTATAAATAACTGATATTATAGCTTGCCATATTTTATAGCTATCTTGAAATTAAAACAATCGTTTAAAATAGGCGTTAGGAGGACTTTTCTCTTGGACTTTTTTTTCTTTAACTCGCTTCAACTTCTCAGCTGAGCCTTACATTGACACGAGCTGATGAGATTTTAAACCGTGGATTACACACATACTTACACACATACCCTGAATGAGTGATCTGCTCAATATCAGGGCTTCCTTCGAGACAACACAACATTAAGACGAAACACACCATTAACATACACTTTCATACTAAACATGGCGAATATGATAATGATGATATTATCATAAGTAATGCCACGAGTGATTTCCAAATTATCGATAAATTCACGACTCACGAATTTATCTAGAGAATTTGGAAATCAAGAGTGGCATTTGTTAGGACTATTTAACGAATAAAATTAAGCTGTTTACTCACAAATCATTATTTAACTATAGTTATTTTAAAATATTTATATATTTAATGTAAACGGCGATGTTTGAAAATAAATGAGAAGCGATAGGTGACGCTTCATCTGCTTCTTTTGTTTATCACTGCAACCAGATCATATTATTTATTGCCAAAGGAACGCAATATTGTAATAATGCTCTCTAGTGGAGAAAAAAAGAAACACATCAAACAATATATTAATTCATTTCTGATGTCGTATGATGTAAATATGATAATTATATTTTTTCTGGATTATTACCTGGGAAAAAATACATTTAAGAAACTGCAAACAGTGGTTTCTTTTTTTTTTTTTTTTTGGTGGTATAATCAATTGCTACAAATGTTTTTATATTAACTCCCGCATGCGGCATGTGTTGACATTCTTGCACTATATATACAATCTGGTAGCCGTATTTCTCATAGGCTCAGTCATTGCAAAATAATGGTCAGACCTGTTCAGAATATTAAAAAGGAGCCTTCTTTAATATGGTAATTGATAAATATTTCGTGAAACACGACTCTGATTGGTTGTAAAACAGAAATCATTGAAACGTGATTGGCCATTGAGTCCCATCTGGGGCATGGGTTAAATAGTCAATACTATTAAAATTCGTTTAATAAAGCATATTAAAAATATGAAAGTAGTACCTGATAAATCAGACGTCCTCAACTAAAACAAAGTTCTCTTAGAAACCTCGTCAAGTAGTTAAAATGTGAAGGCATTTCAAAACAACCATTCACCTTCTGCATTTCAACTGGTACCAGTTGTTTTGAAAGGCCTGTATACTTTAACTGCTTGATGAAGTTTTCTAATCATCATCATCACTCCCAGGGATTAGGCAATTGCCCGTTCCGACTTCATAATGCATCAGCCCAACGTCTTCTAGGTCTTCCAACATCACGTCTTCCTGTTGCTTGATAATTTCTTGCTAACAATGGATATCTCTCCTTACTCATTCCATCCATGTGATCAATCCATTTCTGTCTGTAATTCGTGACCTTATCCAATAAAGGCTGTACTTTCAATTCTTCTCTTATATCCTCATTTCTTATTCTATCAAGTCTTGTACATCCTTTTACTTGTCTTAGGAACCTCATCTCCGCCGTCTGTATTCTATCCTTCTGTTTTTCCACTGGAGCCCAAGTTTCACATCAATACAATATTTGGGAACCGCCATAACATTATACATTTTTATCATGGTTTCTTTTCTAATTTTATTTTTGAATATTCTCTGTTCCACACACAGGAGCTATCACCTTGACGTGGCGGGGGGGCTTAGTACCCGATGAAACAGACGACCCTACTGGGGAAGATTGACTTAGGTTAATCTTGCTGGTGGGTAAGAGGCGAGGGAACTAAGTATAGCTCACAACGAAGGAATGGCGTCTGTGTCCATATTGGGCGGCCACATCTTCGTCAAGTCTTCAACGGTCAACAGGGCGACAAAGAAAAGCACAGCTAAACTTGTAGGGCTTGAAGAGCGGAAGAAGCAGCCCTCTCTTGGGGGGTGGATACCCAGAGGAACATGTTTGAAGGCTCAGAGGAAGCAGCCCTTCCACCATCCTTGTCCTGCGATGCTCTCGTAACGCTTCCAGGAGACATTTATCTTACTGAGAAGCTTCATGGAAATTTTCTATTATAAGTTTATTTTAGTTGAGGATGACTGATTTATCATAAGTAATGCCACGAGTGATTTCCATTTATCTAGAGAATTTGTAAATCAAGAGTGGCATTTGTTAGGACTATTTAACGAATAAAATTAAGCTGTTTACTCACAAATCATTATTTAACTATCCATCCATAGTAATTCTGCCAGAAGGCAGGTCCTTCACTGCAATCATAGCATTTTCATGTTATGCTTGCAGCTTTACTAGGGAATTATGTAGGTGAGGTAGCTTCCCGTTGCTTTCCACACTGGTGAAGGATGATGATGATAATGATAAGGTTGATGATGAAGATGACGGCCATAGATTTCGGGGACCGTTTGGGCCTTAAAGTTTTCCTGACATTTGTCTTACAAGTGAGGAAAAACCCCGATAAAAACCTCACCCAGAAAAACTGCCCCGACAGGGGATCGAACACGGGCCCACTGCGTGACAAGGCAGCACGCTACCTCGAGACCACAGCGGTGGACTATTTAACTACACTGGGGAACAGTGATTTTGGTGCCTTAATGTTTTCACCTATTTATGGGTATATTTGGGTCATGATTCCAAAGATGATTTCAGTTTCGTCCTATCAGCTCTAGTTTTTGAGATAGAGTTTATTCAAATTATATACCAGTTCAAAAATACTGGTCCACATATACAACTATATTACTCGCATACAATTAAATACAAAAGAACAAATACTTTCTTTTTCATGAAACAACTGTATCTATATAACTACCATAATTTATTTACACATTAGTCTCGTTAGAATCATTAATTTTCCTCCATCAGGTCGCAGAATCCCCGTTTCTGTGATTTCCTCCGATGCAATGATCTTGGACATTCTCGGTGGATGCTCCAACAGTAGTCCGCCATCATATGTATATCCCACCGTCCACGATACCTTTCTTCCATTGTACTTAATTCCTGGTGAAAACGCTCACCCTGTTCCTCACTTACATCTCCAAGATTGTCTGGAAATCGATCCAAATGACTGTGTAGGTAGTGTAATTTGATGCTCATGTTACACAACCTAGTGCACAAAAAGCAGTGAGCATATTCTCCACTAGTTCATCACTATTAGGAGACTTATAGTTTCCAAGGAAATTCTTCACTACCATACAGAACGAAGACCATGCGGCTGCTTCAGTATCATTCATTGAGTCTTGAAATTGATGGTCATTAATAAGTTGGCGGATTTGTGGTCCATCCAATATACCTGCTTTTATTTTTTCCTTACTCAGTGCAGAGAAATTTTGTACATATGTAGCCAAAAACATGTTCCATCTCTATTCAACGCCTTGATGAACTGTTTCATTAAACCAAGTTTAATATGCAGTGGTGGCAAGATGATGTTGTTTCTGTCAACCAAAGGTTCTGCAACGATGTTTTTTTCTCCAACGGTCATGCTTTCTCTAAGAGGCCAATGCCTTCTCACCCAATGTTGATCTTTGGCTCTAGAGTCCCATAAACATATAAAGCATGGGTATTTGGTGTACCCACCTTGTTGTCCTAGAAGAAAATTCACCATCTTGAGATCGACACACATTACCCATTGGTGATCACGGTAAGAGATCTTCTCTAGCACTGTAGCTATTGTATGTTGATTTTCACGCATAGAAACTGAGTGACCAATTGGGATTGACCTGTATATGTTCCCATTATGCAAAAGAACACATTTTAGGCTGCGTTTGGAGCTATCTATAAATAACCGCCATTCACTTGGTGTGTATTTTCTTACACCCAGCTTCATTAACAGTCCTTCATCATTCATACAAAAAACAAATTGATTTTCTACTGTGAAGAATGGCAGGAAGTCTGTTTCTCTTTTGCGATAGACTGTGACCTTTGTTCCCGGTAACAGACATTGTTTCTCTGCCAGCCTGGAAGCTAACAACTCAGATGACTTCTTTGGAAGACTTAGATCCCTTATGAGGTCGTTCAGTTCCGCTTGACTAAAACCGGATGAAACTGATGAAGGTCCTGGGAAATCGCTGTCATTTCCCTCAGAATAGCTTTCAGTTGAATCATCCTCTTCTTCTGGTGACTCTGGAAGACTGGTAAAAATTGGAACAGGTATCTCCTCTGAATGTGGAACAGGGCGTCTTGCGGAGCGTAGATTGGGATATACCCATCTATTCCGGTTTTTGCTATTGATGCCCTTTACATTGACTGAACAAAAATAGCAGTCATCACTATGGTTAATTTGTTCTCGCCAGATCATTGGTTCCCCAAATTTCAAGCATTTCCGTTTCCCATTTGTCCATTGTCGTAGACGCTCTGTGCACGTTTTACATACAATGTGAGGTGCCCAAGGCTTATCTTGATCTCCCAGTTGTACTTTGAAATAGGCCAAATAAGCTCTTCTTACAAAGTCAGTTATAGGTTTTCTTTGTTGAGTGAATGTGTACTCCCCACAGATGAAACAAAACACATCAGGATTATTCACACATTTTCTTCGTGTTGAAGCCATGTCAGTCTAGAAAAAGGATAAACAATTGTCAAATTAGTAAAATTACATATGCAAACGGCAACAACAACATGAATATAACTTGGATTAAATCAATTAGTATTATGCAAACAATCGATTTACAATGGTGGACATAAGAGCAGTATCATCAATATCTTGCAAACTAGAGCTGCTGCAACAAAATGGATGACATTTTTGGAATCAGCAGTGCCGAAATACCCAGAATCAGGTGAAAAATTTCAGGCACCAAGAAAAAAATATTTTTTTGTTCCCCAGTGCTATAGTTATTTTAAAATAATTATATATTTAATGTAAACGGCGATGTTTGAAAACAAATGAGAAACGATTGATACGCTTCTTTTGTTCTTCACTGCAACCAGATCATATTATTTATTGACAAAGGTTCGCAATATTGTATGAATGCACCCTAGTGGAGAAATTTATAACCAACATTAAAGTGATCCCACAACAGGCCCGGAGGCCCTTGGAGTAGTAGGAGGTTAAGGCTCCCACTTTTTCTAGACAATCGGCACTTTATGTCAGCCGGGTTGTCAGCCCTGCGTGACGGCCGCCTTTACCCCCAGAACAAGTGTCTGGTACTCATTTCCGTTAGAGGCTGAGTCGACCCCAGGGCCATAGTGCCGCCAGAGGGTTTATAGGTATTAATTAATTTCTGATGTCCTATGATATAAATATGTCAATTACGTTTTTCTGCAACGTAATTTCCTGGAAAATAATTGGTTTAAGAAAGTGCAAGCAGTGGTTTTTTTTTTGTGGTATAATAATTGCTAGAAATGTTTTTATATTATCCCCCGCATGCGCTATCAGTTGACATTCATGCACTGTATATACAATCTGGTAGCCGTATTTCTTAGTGGGTCAGTCACTGCAAAATAATGCTATGACCTATTCAGAGTGTTATAAAGGAGAAGCCTTCTTTAATATGATAGACTTCAGTTGATAAATTCGAGGCAAAATCATTGAAATGTGATGGTCATTGTCTCCCATTTGGGGCATGACTTAAATAGTCAGGTAAACATTTAGCCTATATTTTTAATGATGATTATGATGGCCAGTTGATGTTCTGAGACCGTTTGGGCCTTAAAATTTCCTAACATTTGTCTCACAGGTGAGTAAAAATCTCGAGAAAAAGAATATTATACAGGAAATTGTCCAGACCGGGGATCGAACACGGGCCCATTCCACAGGAGGCATCAACGCTACCCCGAAACCATAGCGGTTGAGTCCATTGGATTTTTCTAACGTACATAAGTCATTGATCCCAATCGGTTTTGAACCCGTGACCCTCGGGACCACAGGCAAGGAACTTCACTTCTACAACTTATACCCCAATGCAACAACAGCTCAGCAATGGATCTATGGAAACAACCTGCAGATGTAATAAAATTATTTCAAAACAAAACCTCATGGACATAGTTAAGAATTTCTTCTCAGAATCTAAGACTGATTAATACGGAAATACTACAATATGTGACAAGAAAATTTTTTCTTTGATCCAACCATATACCATGAGCATGCGCTAGTTTACACTATGGAATCACGGGATAAACCAACATAGGCCTATACACGATATTTGAACTCGCGTTGCCAACAAGGCATCTAATGACCTATAAATTGGTAAAAAATGCAAAATAAAAATGCATTTATGACCTAAAAATGCAAAAAAAAAATGACCAATAAAATAAAAATATGACGAATAAAAAGTTAAGAATTACCAATAAAAATACTATATATTGGATTAAGTACTCACTTGATTACTGAATTACATAAAATTTAACTTAACATCAAAATATTAAAAGAAAAGTATTTAAAAAATACATGTTACAGTACCTTTTATTGCAGAAAAGCCATTTAAATTACACAGTGCACTTTTACAGCAATTTTGAATTTCAGTTAACAATCAGAATAAGGGTAGAAGCTAGCATAAGCTCTAAGAAATTTTATAAAATTCCTAGAAGTGAGCAAGTTCATTATGCACATACCTTGATAAATAGGGGTAGTAGTTAGCAAAACAACTACTTAATTCCAAGAAATTGTATTGAGAAGGAAAAGTATTGAATTATAATAAAAATCTTGAATCAAATTACAAATAATGTCACAGACTTCCGGAAAAACTGTAAAAAATGCTCAAAATGACCTAAAAATTGCCAAAAAATTACATATCCCTAAAAGAGTTAAGAAAATGCAAAAAAAAAATGCCCTAACGAATTGCTTTTATTTAATCCGTTTCTTAATTCCGTACAATTTCATATATGTAAGCAATGTTTCAACCTTCATAAGAAAAAAAGATGCAAAATCATTAATTGCCTTGCCCTGACCTAATAGCTAACCTAACACTATTTAAATTCTCTAACCTGCGAAAGACTAGCTTAAAAACTAACTTAATGCAATTTAAGTACTTTAATCTGTGAAAGAATGCACGCTGATTTCATGTGGTGTAATTTAATTAGTACAGACTCTATGTTGGATGCACTGGAACACGTTATTCGTTAAAATCAGTATGGCTGCCACGTCTTCATGTAGTTCAGTATCGTGAAACAATAAATTGAATTAATTGTTAGAAAACACGTAAAATAGTGTAAATGGTGGGAAATAATTTTAAAAATGAAACACTAAGAACAAAATTTGACAGGAGTTTATGAAGTAATTTAAAAAGTCATGTCACATGTTGTAAAGTTTAGCCGATAAAATACTAACAACTAAATTAAAAACCTACTATAAAGTAGATAAAAATAAGTCATCCAAATTTATGGCTATGTCACTTCATGTTACTTGAGTTACTAAGTTGCCTACTGATACCCCCAACATAACCCGCCTCTATCCTTAACCAAGCATAATAAGTTAGAACACTTACAAAAATAATGCATTTTTAGTTCTTCATAATTATATCCTTATTTTTATACTAGCTAAAACCCGGCGTACGCTGCTACGCCTAAATAAATCATAATGTGTTTTTACCTTTAGTTGAATAAGTGAAAGGAAGAAAAAATATATTTATATTTGTTGCTCAGTGTTATTGACCGATCTAATTGGCCTAAGATTAATTACTTATTATAATGCGTATTAACGAGGAGATACTAAGGACCAACACGCCTACTTTATTGAGTAACATTAAGAAATTGTATCTACAAATTATCATCATCATCATCATCACTCCAGGGATTAGGCAATTGCCCGTTCCGACTTCATAATGCATCAGCCCAACGTCTTCTAGGTCTTCCAACATCACGTATTCCTCGTGCTTGATAATTTCTTGCTAACAATGGATATCTCTCCTTACTCATTCCATCCATATGATCAATCCATTTCTGTCTGTAATTCGTGACCTTATCCAATAATATCAATAAAACTAAATATATGTTCACACATAGAAATATATCATAGGCCTATAATTGAAATGGACAGTTAAAAACAAATGAGAGAAATTTAGAAGAACTGGCTGAATCCAAATTTCTAGGAACAATAATCACAAATAGCAACGAGATTAGACAATAGTATAATTCGATGCGAGGTTGGGAAGTTGTTTTTACAGAATCGAGGAAAAATGTTTAAAACCCGAGTGACAGCGAGATTCTATAAAACACTTAACAAACGTGCGTTGTACATTATTTTTCCTCGATGGCGTTTTGAAAATAAAAATAACAGTAAAGTAATAACATCTTCGTTGGAATATTTGCGTTCATTATAAACAATTGACTAACGTTAACAGTGTGGGCAATGTTAATTAATTGAAACAACAGAAGGCCTTGAGAATAATTATTGATAACATGGCCGCAAGTACGTATTCATTGTTTTATGTTGTTTCAAATAATGTTCAGTTTATTTAAAATGCAGTGATTTGTTTCGTATAATGTATATTAACACTACCTTTTGTATATCTTCTGTATATACATTGTACGTACTATACATAGAGGGCAGAGGTTTTACTTCCCGCACGAGGGTGTAAATGTAATATGACAGTATAGTTATTTAGGTTGGCAACCCCGAAATGTAGGAAGTTGAACTTTCAATACTAATGGTCGCCATTGCTGGTAAGAACGACAAAACGTACTATCGCCCAAAAAGAAATTAAACATAAACTCAATTCTAGAAATGCATATCATTATGTATTACAGGGACTCTTGTTGTTCCAACTCCTTTCGGAAATCATTAAACTGGAAAATATATAAAACTGTTATTCTCCCACAGTTATATTATATGGATGCGAAACACGGACTCTCTTTTAGGGGAGGAGAAAATATTACAGTATTTTAGAATAAAAGTTCTTACGAAAGTTTTTGGACCAAATAGAGATGAATATACAGGCGAATGGAGAAGACTACTTAACACCGAACTTCATGATCTTTATGAAACCAGATATAATAAAAGGAGTTAAGTCTCGTAGACCGTGAATAGCAGGACATGTGGCACGAATGGTAATTGGAAGAGGGTCATTGAAACTTCTTGTAGGAAAACCAGAGGGAATTCATCCAGTAGATAGGCCAAGAATGAGGTATAAAAGTAACATTAACCATGATTTAAGGGAAGTAGATTATACAGGGGATGATTGGAAAACATTAGCTCGGGATAGGGATGTGCGAAGAGCTTATGTCCGACGCGGGCATGAACCTATGTGTTCGATAGTGCCTGTGAGTTAGTTATTAACGAAATCAATTATACGTCAACAAGAATATATTTCATATTGATATCAAATGAGGCATCCAGGTCAACGGTTCGAAACATATTTCATAAGATAAGTATTAAAATGAGTTTTATTAGTGCATATAAAAAGTTAAACTTATAAAAATAAATCTGTTTCTCCAAATTTTATTCAAGTAGTGTGTATATATCATACACGTTCAGCGTAGGACTTGGGTGTTCCCTAGCGGGAATCTCATGACCAGGAAAATTTAATTATCGAAATAATTATTTGGAAATTGCGGAAATGTTGGTAAATGGAAATAAAGCATATTTTGTAAATATAACCTTATTTAAAAGCAAATTATTATCAAAAACAGCAAAAATAGGTTATGCAAAACACTCGTTAGACCAGTAGCTACATATGCTAGTGAACCTGGGCTCTAAAAGAAACAGTAAAACATAAATTATTAATTTTTGAAAGGAAAATTTTAAGACGAATATTTGGACTAAGTATAGGAAATGATAACTGTTGGAGAATCAAAATAAATAACGAACTAAACAAATTAATCAAAGATCAGAATATAGTAAACCATATACGATCACTCAGATTTGGTTGGCTGGGACATTTAATAAGAATGGATGATTAGAGATTGGTTATGAAACTCTATAAACGGAACCTATAGGAGACAGAGCAGTTGGAAGACCAAAGATGAGATGGAAGGATGACACAATGAACGATCTAAAGAAAATATAAATAATAGTTTAAAAAAACTAAAACAACACACTTTATTAGAAAACCGAACTAAAAAATGAAAAATAATTTTAATTTCCAACACGCTTGGGATAAAATAAAGTACCTCCAACACATCTAGAATAAAACTAGAGTTATCTACAAACAAATAGCTTTACCATCAAAAGCGTGGGGTGCTCTATATAAATTAATATATTTGATAATAAACACATATTGGTAAAGTCTCTTAAGAAGAAAACGTACAAACCATAAAAAGCACCCCACGCTTTTGATGGTAAAATTATTATTTTTTTTGTAGATAACTCTAGTTTTATTCTAGATGTGTTGGAGATGATTTATTTGTTGACCACTTTAATTTTATCCCATGTTGGAAATTAAAATTATTTTTCATTTTTTAGTTCGCTTTTCTAATAAAGCGTGTTGTTTAGTTTTTTAAACTATTATTTATTTTTTATTTTTTAGTTTGGTTTTCTAATAAATCGTTTTGTTTTAGTTCGTTTAAACTATTATTTATTTTTTTATTCTTAGTTTAATTGATTGCCATAAACCGGAATCCCATGAAAATTTAATTGCTTACGATATTTTTAGTGTCTAGGTACTATATTTTTTTATTATTAGTTTAATTGATTGTCATAAACTGGAATCCCATGAAAATTTAATTGCTTACGATATCTTTAGTTTCCAGGCACGAATATAATTATATTTTTAAAATTATTATTATTATCTAACATATTATAATATTTTTGAATATTTTTATATAGATAAATAGTTACAGTTAATCGTATCCTTCTCATATTTTTTGGATAAATTACAGTGTGGTAAGTTTACAAAATTGTCATTAATATTTTACAGAATAAGAAAAAATGTAAATATCTTTAAATTCGATACTATTGTAGTATGAGCTAAAAGTAATACTCTTCTTAAAAAATCCTCTGGGCCGGATTTGAACCAGCGACCTATGGATACTAAAATTATATACCACTACAGTCCACCGCTTTACCAACTGAGCTACCAGAGGATATAATATTAATATCTTACAACGATGGACTAAAAAGTCGATAAGTCCGCAACCTATTATACCGGTCTTTATTTTTTTTTTATGTCCTGATGATCCTGGCCAGGATCTTAGAAACATTTTATGAAATTATTGTATTGTCATTGGTACTTTACAAGTATACAAAGTTTCAAGATGATTCAATGTTTATAAGTGGGTGAAAATCGTGTTGAAAGATTCCGTTACATAGACAGATACAGATCAAGCTAATATAAAGCGTGTAAAAAGTGAGTAACTTGAATATGGCAAGAGACAGATTGGTATACAGGAGGACTGTTGAGAAGGCCAAAACTTTCACCTTTGAAGTTGTCACGCTTTAGGATGACGATTATTTATTTACAGATGTCAGTGACATTGTGGTTAGTATATCGCCTCAATGAGACTCTAGACGGAACTAAAGTAGGCCTAGTACTTGGATGGATGAAGGTCGTTAAATTTTGTACAGAGGCCTCTTTATTCAGGCTTGAGGTTCTTCAGTAGCCCGAAAATCTTGAGACTCTGACCCATGGCTTAAAGCCCCTCTCACAAGAATTGTTTCTTGGATTTTACCATTGTAAAAACGCATTGTCCCTGCCGGGTTTGAACCAGCGACCTCCGGGACTAGAAGCAAGGAACATAAATACTAGACCACCACGGCCGACATTATTCAAGTTAGTAAGATAAAGTGACCCTACTACAGGCCTTAAGAGACCCTTGGGATAGTAGGATTTTAAGGCTCACACTTTATCTAGACAATCGGCACTTGACGTCAGCTGGGTTGTCAGCTCTGCATGACTGCCGCCATTACCCCATATCAAGCGTATGGTACTCATTTTCGTTAGAGGCTGAATCGACCTCGGAGTCATATTGTCGCCAGAAGGTTTGAGTCAGGTTTAAAAATCGTGGCCCCACTGGGACTCGATCCCTCGACCTTCCGGCTTGTAGTGTATTGCCTTAACCACTATGCTATGGCGCGGCGTGCCCCCTATTCAAGGTAGATTCCCTATTAATTATATAAGTAGAGAAAATAATAATTAATTCATCTATTTTGAGATGTTTCCTCATCATTGAGGGTTTTCTCCAACCAATCCTAGTAATTAACATGAACTAAAAATAAATAAATATAAATGACTACGGACTTATAGACTCTCAGTTTGCAACAAACATTCACATTTTTTAATTAAAGTTCTCCATCGTTCTCTGTCCTCTATGTGTCTTCATCTGTTACACCAAATTTCCACATTGAGTTCTGAATGTTGTTCTTCCAGGTTGTTCTTGGTCTTCCTTTTCTGTTCCTCCTTCCCAATTTTCCATGTATAGACGGCCATTGGTAGTCTTCCATCCTACATTCTTCTTCTTACGTGTCCATACCATTTTAGCCTTCTGTGTTCAATTTCATCCATTATATTTCTTTCTGCATTCATCCATTTTCTAATTTCTGTATTTCTAATTTTTTTCCAGTCGAGATTTTCCGGCAGCTCTTCTCTAAAAATCCTTTTCAACTGAAGTTATTCCAATTGACATGTTGTTGTGTCATTGTCCAAACTTCCGATCCATATAGCATTATACTTTCTAGTACGGATTTATAAAATAGTTGTTTTGTTCTATTGTGTTCTGAAATAATAATCCGATTTGCAAAACAAAAATGGTTAGATTCTGAAATTGGATACCTTTATTCCAAAAGAAGTAAATTTGATATTATGGTAGAATTTTATATTTTATTTTTTGTTTACTGTTATGAACGTGGTGGCGATATGTTGTTGAAATTTTAGTGCTGATATCATCAACAGCCATATGATCAATCATCCACACTCCGTCCAGTCAAGGACTCTCCTGTTAATGTACTTGGGGCCCGGTGTCTCACTTTTTATACATCTGCTTTTCACTTTTCTTTTGTTTTTCAGTGTCGTTATTGTTATTATTTTTATACAACAACTCTCTTCAGTAGCTAACATCATTAGCGTCGCAATTCTAAACCATCTGTGAAAAAGTCGACAAATTTTGCACAGAAGCCATTTTTTTTAATTCCGAAGGGTTGTTCCATAGAGGCTGTTTTGATCCAAATAATTTTGAAATTGTCTTACAAAACTTCATCAAATCTATCTACAGATAACTAAAATCTCTTGTGTCTTGCCGAGCGAACTCATTCCTATCCTGAGCTAATGTTTCCATTCACCCCCTGTATAATCTACTTCCCTCAAATCATGGTTAAAGTTGTTCTCCCACCTCATTCTTGGCCTGCCTTCTAGGCGCTTTCCATCTGGTTTATCTACAAGGAATTTCCATACCCTTGTTTCATTCCCCATTCGTGCTACATGTCCTGCCCATCGCGGTCAACGAGAGTTACGCCTAATTGTTCTTATTATATCTGGTTCCCTATGAAGATCATGTAACTCACTGCTATGTACTCTTCTAAATTCGCCTGTCTGTTTACCTCTTCTTGGCCAAGAAATTTTCCTAAGAACTTTATTCTCCAATACTCGTAATCTCTTCTCCTCCCTTAAAGCAAGAGTACATGTTTCGCATTCATATAGTATAACTGGGGAAATAATAGTTTTAATTGCACTAAATTATTATATAACACGAAGAAAGTAAAATAAGAAGACTATTTAACTCATGTTCCAAATGGGACTCAATGGCCAATCACGTTTCAATTATTTCTGTTTTACAACCAATCAGAGTCGTGTTTCACGAAATATTTATCAGTGTCATAATTACCATATTAAAGAAGGCTCCTCCTTTTTAATATTCTGAACAGGTCTGATCATTATTTTGCAGTGACTGAGCCCATTAGAAATACGGCTACCAGATTGTATATATAGTGCATGAATGTCAACACATGCCGCATGCGGGAGTTAATATAGAAACATTTGTAGCAATTGATTATACCACCAAAAAAAGAAATCACTGTTTGCACTTTCTTAAATGTATTTTTTCCCAGGTAACAATCCAGAAAAATATAATTGTCATATTTACATCATACGACATCAGAAATGAATTAATATACAGTTTGATGTGTTTAATTTTTTCTCCACTAGAGAGCATTCTTACAATATTGCGTTCCTTTGGCAATAAATAGTATGATCTGGTTGCACTGATAAACAAAATAAGCAGATGAAGCGTACCTATCGCTTCTCATTTGTTTTCAAACATCGCCGTTTACATGAAATATATAAATATTTTAAAATAACTATAGTTAAATAATGATTTGTGAGTAAACAGCTTAATTTTATTCGTTAAATAGTCCTAACAAATGCCACTATTGATTTCCAAATTCTCTAGATAAATTTGGAAATCACTCGTGGCATTACTTATGATAATTTATAATGAGGTACAAGCATGAAATAGTAGACCTAAATAAAGAAGTATGATTGCTCAAATCTATCAGTATTCTCCGCCGCAATATGTGTACTTTTTGCGCAGAATTTTGTTACAACAGTCACAACAATATTAAAATATCTTCATTTCACGGCTTAAATATGGCTGGTTATATTTCATGAATGAATTTTATGAATGATGTTTTAGTTCGTCCTTCTTGTTTGAAACAAATTATAATGTAGTATATTGTCCATGTCACTTTTGAAATTAATATATTACTTGTAAAATAAATAAAACCATAGCAGGTTCTATATATAGGTAAATTACTGCGAATATATCATTACGATTCTGTGCCTTCTTTCTTCTTCTTCTTCACTTCCTGGTTTAGGCAAGAGTTACCTGTTCCGTCTTCACTAATAGATCTAAGACCATCTCTTCCGAGGACGTCCGACATCTCTTCTTCCTCTTGGAAAATAATGGAAGATTTATTTGGTAATCTTCTTTCTTCCATTCTTTCTACATGTTCTTTCCACTATATCTTGTTGTTAAATATATTTTCTTTTATGGAGTAGATCTGCAGTTCTTCACGGATATTCTCGTTTCTTATCTGGTCCATTCTAGTGCAGCCTTTTACTCTTCTTAAAATATTCATCTCGGCTGCTTGGATTTTACTTTCTTGTTTGATAGTGGTAATCCAAGATTCACTCCCATACAAAAGGACAGGGACAGCCATTGTTTTATAAAATTTTAATTTTGTTTGTTTGTGGGCTTTATTGTTCAATGTTCTATTTATTGTACCACAAATAGCTTGAAACTGATGTGTTTTTGTGTTCAATATCTTTATCATACCCATAGCTGATGTCACATCCTAAATATTTAAAGTGAGATACTTGTTCAATAATTTCGTCTCTAATTACTATTTTTGCACGCAGAGTATTTCTTCCACAAAATGCCATTACTTTTGTTTTACTTATTGAAATTTTAAAATTATAATCGCTACATATTGCATTTAGTTTGTAAGCAGCCAATTGAAACAGATCTTCATCATGGTGTAGTAAGACTAAATCATCGGCGAAAAGTAAGTTATTAATACTTGAGTTATTGTTCAATCTAAGGCCATTGTCAATTATAATTTTTCATTGTTTCATAATGTCGTCGATATATATGTGCCTTCTTTCTCATAGAACTAACTAAACTGTCATTATCGAACTACGAAGTTTATGACCGCGTGGACACAAACACTCCAATCATTTCGTCATCAAATTCTATCAAGATTTTAACATTTTGGTCTGTTCCGCCTGATGTGAACTGGTCTGTCCATCGATTCTTAGGTCTTACAAGATCTCTCTTCCCATTGGGTCAGTAGGCAAACATATTTTGAGTGGGTGTCCGTGATATGTATCCGTACCAGTCCTCTCGGTAAAAATGTATGGTTTCAGCGATGCTCTGATATTCAATTCTTCTCGGATGTCAACGTTTTGAAGAAGTTGCTGAATTAAAATACCTAGGAATAATAATCACAAATAGGAATGAGATGCACAAAGAAATTAAACATAGGCTCAATTCTGGAAATGCCTGCTATTATGCATTACAGGAGCTCTTGACGTCCCAACTCCTTTCAAAAAACGTTAAACTGAAAATATATAAAACTGTTATTCTACCAGTTATATAATATGGGTGTGAAGCATGGACTCTTATTTTAAGGGAGGCGAAATGTTCACGAGTATTTGAGAATAAAGTTCATAGAAAAATGTTGGACCAGGGAGAGATGAACAGACAGGCGAATGGAGAAGACTTCATAATTTTTATATGAAACCAGATATAATAAGAACAGTTGAGTCTCATAGACTGCGTTGGGCAGAACATGTGGCAAGAGTGGGGAATGAAAGAGTGGCGTGGAAACTCATTGTAGAAAAACTAGAGGGAAAATGGCCAGTAAACAGGCCAAGATTGTTGTGATTTGAGGGAAGTAGATTATACAGGGGTGATTGGAAAACATTATGTCAGGATATGGATGTATGTATAGTTTATGACCGCGCTTCCAACCTATGAGTTCGTTAGTGCCAGTTAGTTAGTCATAGGCTTAAGGGTGTGATTCATTGAATTCATTAGTATTTGGCATGAATGTTAGTTTTGTGTGGAAATATGTAGGAATAGGCTATGTAATATTATGAGAACTATATAGGGTATATGCTTACAATATATATATATATATATATATATATACTATATACTAGAAGTCCCGGCCACGCGTTGCTGTGGCTAAGGTATGCGTTAAAAATTTAAATTAAGTTGCTGTCTTTCAGCCAGATTACTTAAAACTAATACTTACACACGAAATTAATAATATTGAAAATAAAATAAACACTGAACACACTTAAATTATGAAATAATCAATATTTGTAATTCAATTGAAATTCGCGGTTGCAACAAAAAGCACAACCATCTGGATTTCTCTTTGATAAATAATAAACCAATAGCCTTACCATATTACCCTACACCGCCATCTCTTAGAATCGTATGGAACTCACAGATAATTACACCACCATCTGTTAGAATCGTATGGAACTCACAGATAAGTATAACTCTTTGTTAAAATAATAAACAAATAATTTGCAATAAAAAATAATGCGACTATAAATTTAGTTATTAACTACCCTAAGTCTCAAGTTGGATCAAACTGCACACAGTGTGCAAAATTTTATTAAAATCGGTTCAGTAGTTTAGGATTCCATCGCGGACAAACAACGTGACACGAAATTTGTATATATTAAGACATATATATATATATATATATATATATATATATATATGTGTGTGTGTGTGTGTGTGTGTGTGTGTTTGTGTCTACGTGAGAATTAAAGAAAGTTAACAAACAGGTTAAAAAAGGGTAAAATAATATATATATATATATATATGTTAGGGTTTATAACTTTTTGGACTTTTGTGAAATAAAATATTTCCTGTGCAATGAATAGGTGAACTTTTGCTTAAAACCATTGAAAAGTGCATTAATTTCATTGAGTTTGAAGAAAAGGTCACCCCCAAATTAATATTAAATATTGGTATATAAATATATTTGGGGGGTGACCTTTTCTTGAAGCTCATTGAAATGAAGGCCTTTTTCAATGGTTTAAATGAAAGTTCACCCATTCATTGCACAGAAAGTATTTTGCACCCATTCATTGCACTGGACATATTTTACTTCACAAGCCCTAGACGGTTATATATTTTTGGACTGTTTTTTAAAATAAAGTATTTCCTGTGAAATAAATGGGTGAACTTTTACTTAGAATCATTGAAAAAGGTCTTCATTTCACTGAGCTTCAAGAAAAAGTCACCCCAAATCAATATTAAATACTGATATATAAATATATTTGAGGTGACCTTATCTTGAAGCTTAGTGAAATGAAGGCCTTTTTCAATGGTTCTAAGTAAAAAATGCACCCATCTATTATACAGGAAATATTTTATATTACAAAACTCCAAAAAGTTATAACCCTAATATATATAGTGTCTCAAAAAATATAAGTATTTTTTAACGTACGCTCTCTTATTTATATGTATAATGTTGAAACATTTGAATGTAACTACAGTCTGGCGTTCCTACGCCCACGGCAACCTGTGCCGACTTGCTTCGAAACATATCAGTACTTGCTAACTAAGGCTAACGAAATTTGAACAATAATATTTTTTTGTTGTAAAATAGTAAATAGTTATACGTTTTGAACATACTGATGTCTTATTTACTAAATAAACTTTTAGTTCTAGAATCCTTCTATACTGACCCAATATAAATTTTCATGTCTTATATTTGGCTTGGAGTCGGCACGGGTTGTCATGATCCAGTCGTAATAATATTTGTTATTTGAGTTTTTTTTTCTTTTTTCCTTTTTACCTTTGTTAACCTTTCTATCTTATTCACACATACAAACACAAGACAGGACACACACCCAGACCCAAGGTGGATATTTAAAATCCCCTACTCCGCCGGAAATCGAACCCGGGTCACCGGAGTGGAAAGGTAGGGGCTCTACCGACTACGCCACGGCGTAGGCCAAATAGGAAAAAAAAAAAAATTTAATCTTCTTTGTGTCCTGAGAATCTTATATATACAGTATATAAAACTGCTCAAGTATTACAAAGACACGTTTCAAAGAAAAAAATATTTAAAAATCGGCATATAGTAATAAATTAAGAAAAATGAGGTTCGATTTTCTTAATCGCCAATTTAAACCATTAGAACTTGAAGTTATTAGTATTTAAAAATCGGTCTATCGGTCGAAATTTTATACATTTCTTAGTGAAATTCAGTATGTGACATTGAAATTACAGAAGAAAGATATTCTCAAAAAATTAGTCAAATCCGACCATTCGAAGTGGGAGTTTATCTTTAAGCGATCATTTAAAAATCGATCTATCGGCCGAAATGTTATATTTTTCGTAGCACAATTCAGTATGTTACATTGAAATAACATAAGAAAGGTATTATAAAAAAATTAGCCAAACCGGATGATTCGAAGCGGGATTTTATCTTTAAGCCACCGTTTAAAAATCGGTATAGCGGCCGAGATGTTATGTTTTTCTCAGCTCAATTTAGTATGCGACATTGAAATATCAGAAGAAAGATATTCTCCAAAAGTGAGCCAAATCTTATCATTCTAAATGGGGGTTTATCTTTAAACCATAATTTAAAAATCGGTTTATCGGCCGAAATGTTATATTTTTCGTAGCAAAATATAGTATATGACACTGAAATAGCAGAAGAATATCAGCCAAAATCGGGTGATTCGAAGCGGGATTTTACCTTTAAACCATCATTTAAAAATCGGTCAATGAACCGAAATGTTATATTTTTCGTAGCAAAATTCAGTATGTGCCATTGAAGTAACAGAAGAAAAATATTCTCCAAAATTCAGCCAAATCAGATATTTTGAAGTGGGAGATGATCTTAGGCTTCATTTAAAAATCGGCCGAAATGTTATATTTTTCGTAGTAAAATTCAGTAAGTGCCATTGAAGTAATAGAAAAAATATATTCTCCAAAATTCAGCCAAATCAGATAATTACTTAATATACCGCAACATAGGACATCACATCACTCCATGTCATATACCATCTCCACTTCTCGCAACTGGAATTCCCTACCACAAGAAATAAGGGGCTGCCGGACATTGGCATCTTTTAAAAGAAATCTAAATTATATATTGCTCCAAACTCGACTTCATTATTATCCAGTGTAAGATATATATATATATATATATATATATATATATATATATATATATTAATTGGTGTTTCCCGTATAATGTATCATATTTATATTATTATTATTATTATTATTATTATTATTATTATTATTGTTATTATCGTATCATTATTGTTATTACCCTATAAAATGTTGTTTGTACATGACATTTACATTGCTACATTTATTGTATCTTTAACTGTTTATATAATTAGTATAGTGTATATCTATATTTGTCAAATATTTATTTGTATTTGTGCTGGTTGAGTGGAAGAGAGGGCCTTCTGGCCTTAACTCTGCCAGAATAAATAAAGTATTATTATTATTATTATTAATATTATTATTATTATTATTAATATTATTATTAAAAAGTATTATTATTATTATAATTTGAAGTGGGAGTTAGTATTATGGCTTCATTTAAAAATCGGCCGAAATGTTATATTTTTCGTAGCATAATTCAGTATGTGCCATTGAAGTAACAGAAGAAAGATATTCTCTAAAATTCAGCCAAATCGGATGATTTGACGTGAGAGTTTATCTTAGACTTCATTAAAAATCGGCCCAAATGTAATATTTTTCGTAGCAAAATTCAGTATTTGCCATTGAAATAACAGAAGAAAGATATTCTCCAAAAATGAGCCAAGTCCGATTATTTGAACTTCTGTTTCACAAGAAACCCTCAACATAAAAATAGGTTTAGAGCTGCCATTCATTTTATGATGTAGTTAAAAAAATATATATATTCCGTAAACCATCAAAATGCTGAGGAATTCGCTTAGTTTAAGCATTATTACGTGACGAATTTTTTTCTTCATAAAATAGGCCTAGCACAGTTTTTTGGACATGTTCTACCTGTACTCTGAATCATTTAAACAGGGGAGACATTAGAAGATACAGTAATTCATTGCCTTCTTCACGATCAGATGTGATCAGCGCCGGTGATAAATAGCAACGTCTTCAGTGTCATCAATGACAAAAGTAAACAAACACCCACACGATCTCCCTGCAACTTATGTTTGATCATGTTACAAATGATTCATATCTTTTGTTAAAAAGTTGCCAGGTCTTTCCTTACTACATAGATTATAAGGAGTGATTATTTTCTTACGATGCTAACTTTCTCTGTTGAAAATACAATGGACGAAGTTAAACTACTGCCATTAATCTCAAACAAGCACAATATTAATATCCATTTTTTCCTGTATTTTCTTTCCACAAGTACATTTTTAATTTCTAGTTTCTGAAAGCTATTTACAAATTTTATAAATTAATTCAGTCTGAATGATTTAAGATGTAAATAAAACACACATATATACAGAATGTCTACTACGTATTGGGCCAAAATTGGATATATGATAGGGGTCGCCAAATTAACTTTTTGATTTAATGAACCCATGGCCGGAAATGCCTACTTCATATTTTATTTTAAAAAACATACATTTCATAGAATTCATATTTTTTTATATATATGCAAATTTCCTCATTAGAGGATACAGACAATTAATTTTTGAAATTGATTAAATTAATTTTGTAAATACATTTAAAAAAATCAAATTGTAATTGAAGTATACATACTATAAAGTAGACATTTTGTAAAGTGGTTTCTTAAAATTGAAATTGATCCTCTAATGGCAGCAATGGCAATTTTAGAAAGATACACCTTGTTCAAATCTAAGGAATTTCCAAATTTAGCTAAGAATCCTGGTATAGTACCTCTTGCCCCGATCATCAATCCTGTGACAGTTATACTATCTGATTAGTATTTATCTTCGTAATAATCAATTGTTGGTTCATATATGGCTTTCTTTTCACAGTCAACTTCCTCAGGTTGCAAAAAAATTACATTCCACAGCAAGGCATCGCCAAAATATAAGAAAATAATGGATCACATACTTTTTTTTGACCACTCAAGGACATGGAGGGCCTCCCCGATTGAGGGATCAGCTCAAAGTCAGGGCTTCCTCCGAAACATCACAACATTATGATGAAACACACCATTCACACACAAATTCATTTTATAAATGGCGAATGTGATAATGATGATTATTTGACCAGATTGTGTTTGGGGATAGTTTTGATCTAAAAATCTCCTGACATTTATCTCACAGTGAGGAAAAACCACGAAAAAATTGACTTTTTTTTAATTTCAGTCTCCCATTTCTTACGTTAAACATAAACTAACCGAACTACATATTAAGTTGTTGGAATGGCCTGTGGAGTCTAATGATCTTAAAAAAAATATAATATTAAAAATAACAGAGGAAGAAATAGGAAAAAGAAATAGACACTGATATAAAAAAGGATTAAGAATATAGAACGCAGAAATTCAAGAAATGATAAGATGAAAAGAAGAAATCGTACTCATGTATACTCATACAGTACTTAAAAATCAAAGCAGAAAAAACTAACTCATTAACACTATCGAAATCTAGGTTCTTGGTCACGCGGATATAATCTCTCCATACATCCCTATCCTGATATTGTTTTTTAATCTTCTACATAACTACTTTCATCCAATCATGGTTATGTATTCTCCCATTCTTAGTCTACCAACTGGGCGTTTTCCTTCGAGTTTTTCTACAAGAAGCGTCCATGCCCCTATTTCATTTCCTATTTCTAGCATATGGCATGCCCATCACAGTCTAAGAGAGTTAAATTTTCATATTATATCTGGCTTCACATAAAGACCGTGTAGATTACTGTTATGTAGTATTCTCCGTTCACTTGTCTGTTCATCTTTCTTTGGTTCAAACATTTTCTTAAGAACTTTATTCTCAAAAAAACTTGCAGTCTTCTTTCCTTCCTAAGTTAAGAGTTCATATTTCACATCCATTTAACTTGGAGAATAATAGTATGTATTTTCAGTTTAACGTTTTTTGAAAGGAGTTGGGATGACAAGAGTCCCTGTAATATGCTTACATAATAGCTTGCATTTCCAGAATTGAGCTTATGTTTAATTTCTTTGTGAATCTCATTCGTATTTATTTACTTACTTACTTACTTACTTACTTACTCACTGGCACTATCGAACCCGTAGGTTCATGGCCGCGCGGACATAAGCTCTCCATTCATCCCTATCCTAAACTAACGCTTTCCAATCATTCCCTGTATGATCTACTTCCCTCAAATCATAGTCGTATTAAAAAAAATAATATAAAGAGTAGAAAATTTATCCCATTTATGGACTATGAAACAACTTTTTAAATAGTTTTCTGGAATGAATTATGGATAATAATGAAAGCGAAACAATTTGTTATTCAACTGATTAAGAAAATCTCGAGTTTATATAGACATTAAAAAAATATGATTGACAATGGAAAAATAATAGGAGAGAGAACTGAAGAATAAACCTAGAAGTTAAACATGGACACTCTTTATCTCCAGCACTGTTTAATATAGCCTATATCATTTTGATTTCTCTTCCATTGAGTAGCCACTTGCTAGCTTGTTCCGTTACCACTTTAGTCTTAATCTAGAAGTCCCTTCATTGGACGTCCTTGTCGTCTTTCCCCAATTGGTTTGTAAGACTCTAGGAGTTTTAGTAGTCTGTTGTTTACTGCCCTATCGACATGTTTGTAATTTTCTATTTTTTCTAACGCCGGAGTAAATTTTAGTTCATTTGTTATTTATGATTTAGTTTTATAATCCGATCATTTGTATCTTGCTGTTTTTCACATGTACCTCATCTCTGCTGCTCTTATTCTTGGCGCGTCAGTTGGTTTGATAGACCATGATTCACATACATATAGTAGGGTCGAAATCGCCAAAGAATTGTATAATTCTTGTTTTCTTTAACATTGTTTTTTGTTTAAGTACATTGTTTATTATCCCTGTTATTTTTATAAAATTGTTTATCTTGTTGCTGATATGCTTTTCTCCTTCTTATGACATTAAGCTTCTTAAACAGTTGAATATATTCCTCTGTTCTATTATTTTATTGTTAACTAGCTAACACCCAGCGTGCGCACTACGCCTTAGTAAATTAAATGTGAAGCCAGATATAATAAGAACAGTTAAGTCTCGGAGACTGCGGTGGGCAGGACATGTTGCACGTATGGGGAATGAAAGACGTGCATGGAAGCTTCTTGTGGGAAAGCCAGAGGGAAAACTTCCAGTTGGTAGACCAAGAATGAGGTGGGAGAATAACATTAACTATGATTTGAGGGAAGTAGATTATACAGGGAATGATTGGAAATCATTAGCTCAGGATAGGGATGTATGGAGAGCTTATGTCCGCGCGGCCATGAACCTACGGGTTCGATAGTTCCAGTGAGTAAGTAAGTAAGTTTAATGTTTAGTCGAATAAGCAAAAAGAAAAATAATTATAAATTTAAAATCGTAATTATTTTAGATACCCTTTGCTGATTACTCGACCTTGCCCGGGAATCTACTTATCCCGATCTTCTTGACATCAATTAATTGAAAGACAAAAATGGTTATTGTGAGTTATCCGTTAAAGATAGACATATGTTATCCTGAACTTTTTTGTATAATTTTTTGAGATATTCAATTCTGTGTGTTGGTGTATTTGTTATGATTAAGGCAGCTTAGCCCATTTGATCGTCCAAAAGTGATTTATTTAGTGCACCGATGCAATTTTTTTTATCTCCGGCCCTATAGTACATACGGTAATAATTATGTTACATACGATGATGGAAAAACTCCATTCAAATCGGTCAAGTAGTTTTTTTAAGTCCATAAAGGACAGACAGGCTTGCAGATATTAATTTATATATATCCATCCACCAATACTAAATTTTGAAATTATACATGTTTGTGATAAGGGTAAGAAGTTGGACCTTTTGGTGGCTGTAGAAATAAATAAATTGAAAAATAGTAATAAACTGTTAAATTCTCAACTAGATTTGAATGAATCGCCTTTGTTAAATTAAAAAATTTAAATAAATTATTGTTGTATTGTTGCTTAGATCAGTTGATATGTACTATAATAACACAATTCACAATTTGTTAACATGTCTGAAGAAGGCACAGTGTACTGAAACAGCTGTCACTGAATTATATCTTAATAAATATGAAAATCAAATAAAACTAAATTTTATTTTTATTTAATAGTGAATACTAATTCTGCCCGAGGGCAGGTCTTCACTGCAATCATAGATCTTTTATGATATGCTTTGCAGCTTTACTAGGGAATTACAGGTGTAGTAGCAATTTATATATAAATATAACAATTTGGTGATGTATTTATAAGAGAATAATTGTTTTACTGGAGGAATTCCAACATATAGACACATCCCGAAAACAATTTTATTCGCTGATGATCAGGTCATTTTACTGTAGATGATATGGAATATGGTCTAGAAAGAAACGTTAATAATTTGAAAACTATAATGGCGACATATAATTTAAATATATCGACAAAAAATCTATCCCATTTATAGGCTAAAAAAATCATAAACGATATAAGACGAATTAATAGAACGAGTCTCTAGTTTAGCCTTCAGTTCATTATATAGAAAAAATGCATTCTCATGCCATTGCATTCATTTGTAATGGTATATGTATATATTTCTTTAATTTTTACAATATGATTTTTTTAAAAGAAACACAAATTCAGTTTTACAAATTATGACAGTGTCAGTGTAAACATTTGGCAGTGAAAACTGGACAATGAATAGCATAGATGAAAAAAAAATAGAAATAGGTGGGATGACAATTTTGAGATCAGCAAATATATGAGAATAAAATTAAGAAAATTCTTGGACCGAAGAAAGATGGATAGACAGACGAATGGAGAAGACTCTTAAACATTGAGCTACGTGATCTTTATATGAAACCAGTTATAATAAGAACTGTTAAGTCGCGTAGAGTAGACTGCACAGTACATGTGGAACGAATACGGAATGAAAGAGAGGCATGAACTATTCTTGTAGGAAAACCAGAGGGAAAACGCCCAGTTGGTAGACCAAGAATGAACTGGGAGAATAAAATTAACCATGATTTGAGGGAATAGATTATACAGGAGATGATAGGAAAACATTAGATCAACATAGGGATGTATGGAGAGCTTATGTCCGCACGGACATGAATCTACGTGTTCGATAGGCCTAGTGCCAGTGAGTTAGTTATTGTCATTTTATAGATTATTACAATTGAAGTTGTTTCTTTGTATCAAATTTCTACTTCATTTTTTGCAAGCACTCTCTTCCTTCCAATCTCCTTTCATGGCCTAACTTACTGGCTTTATCGAACCCGTACGTTCATGGCCGCCCGGATATTACATCTCCACACATCTCTATCCTGAGCTAATGTTTCTAATCATCCCCTGTATAATCTATTTCCCTCAACTCTTGGATAATATTATTCTGCCGCCTCATTCTTGGTCTACCAACTGGGCGTTTTCCCTCTAGTTTTCCTACATGAAACTTCAATGTACCTCCTTCATTTTCCATTCGTGCCACATGTCCTGTCCATCGCAGTCTACGAGACATAACTGTTTTTCTGGCTTTCTTTAACGTACCATGTAGCTCATTATATTATTATGTAGTTTTTTCCATTCATCTACCTCTTCATTTCTTTTTGGCCCAAACATTTTCCTAAGAGCTTTATTCTCAAGTAGGCTATTCGTAATCTTCCTTCCTCCCTTAAAGTAAGAGTCCGAGTTTCACATCCATACAATACAATTGGGAGAATAATAGTTTTATATATTTTCAGTTAACGTTTTTTGAAAGGAGTTGGGACGACAAGAGTCAGTGCAATGCATAATAGCACGCATTTCCAGAATTGATCCTGTGTTTAGTTTATTTGTGCATCTCGTTCCTATTTGTAATTATTCATGGCCTCTTCAAAAAAATTCTTCCAACTGTTTTTTTGCTCGTCCGAATCTCCCTTTTTTTTCCTGGGGTATAAATTCTAAAAGTATTCTTTGACCATCTTCTTTTGGTATTTCATTTGATCCTGTTTTCTATACCTTCTTGAAAGTCAATCTGGGATGTTAGAATTTCATCCGTAATATCTGTTTTACACTCCATACTTCAGCATCGTATTCTATAACACTTTGGACAATAGTTTTGTATAAAATTAGAGGCCAAACTATTAATGTACTAGGAATTTTTTTAGCTAATGAGATTAATCAATACTAGTGGTCGCCCAGCGGTCCAAATTAGGCTACAATTCATTAAATTTTTAAGTTTGCCACAAATACGTCATTATACATTAATTTTCGATTTATTTTAAAAATACGAATTATAGGAAATATGTGGTATAGGTTGGGTAAGTCATATTAAAAAAAACAATAACATTTGAATGCTATGTATACTATTAAAATTTGCATTTGGCCCATTATTATATGTACGGAAATCGCGTATATCCTTTCATCTTTGTCTCTCACTCCGACGCGTCAATGTTCTATGTCGAGGCATAACGGAAGTAGGTGCGAATATCTAAATACATAAAAAATGTAACGAAATTACTGAAACCAAGATTAGACAGGGTTTAATTTAGATTTAAACAATAAAATGTACTCACTTTTTTCAAACCACTAATAATAAATACGGCGAGAGTAAGTCAATTCACATTGCTGTTGTGTATATTATTTGTACTATTTAAATTTGCATTTGACCTATTATTATGTGTACGGAAATATGTATATACCTTCTTGATTGTCTCTCACTTCTACCCGTCAATGTTCTATGTCGAGGTATAATGGAAGTAGATGCGAATATGTAAATAAAAAAATGTAATGAATTTACCGAAACCAAGATTAGTCAGGGTTTAATTTAAATTCGAATAATAAAATTAACTCACTTTTGTTAAACCACTAAAATAAACCACTTATAAAAAAGAGGGAATATTTGAGAGAGAAGATTAATGATCTTGAAATGAATGCAAAAAATAGGAACATTAGAGAATTATATCAGGGAATTAGTATAGAGAAGAAAGGGTTTGAGGCTAGAACAAACATAATTCGGAATGAAAATGGGGATATGATTGCAGATTCTAGGAGTATATTAAATAGATGGAAAAGTTACTTTAATCAGCTATTAAATGTACATACAGAACAGGACATCGAGGAGGATAATTTACAGACAGCAGAAATGCTAGTCGCAGAGCCAAGTGCATTAGAGGTTGAAATGGCGATAGAAAAATTGAAGATGTATAAAGCATCAGGTTCAGATGAGATCCCAGCAGAACTGATAAAATCAGGGGGAGAAAAATTGATGGACAAGATACGCTGGTTGCTTAGTACGATTTGGGAAAAAGAAGCTCTTCCAGATGAATGGAAAGAATCAATTATCGTACCAATTTATAAGAAAGGAGATAAAACTGATTGCAACAACTATAGAGGCATCTCATTACTTTCAACTTCGTTCAAAATTCTAACAAATATATTAGTAAGCAGACTTACTCCCTATATTGACGACATTGTAGGAGATCATCAATGTGCATTTAGAAGAAACAGGTCTACAACAGATCAGATTTTTAGTATAAGACAGATTTTAGAAAATAAATGGGAATATAATGGTACTGTACATCAACTATATGTAGACTTCAAAAAAGCATATGATTCAATTAAGAGGGAGAAGTTATATAGTATCCTGCTGGAGTTCGGAATTCCTAAAAAGTTAGTTAGACTTATACGAATGTGTCTAAATGACTCAAAGAGTAGGGTGCGTGTAGGCAAACAGTATTCAGACAGTTTTGAAATCCAGAATGATTTTTTTTTAAGATTTAAGATTTATTTAGCCTGGTGGAGTTAAGGCCATGTGGCCTTCTCTTCCACTCACCAGGACAAACATATATTACATAAGAATATAACAATGTTAATTAACTCTATATATATAACACTAAGTAAAAATTTGATCAAAGATAATATCTAATATACATATTACGATCTATAATACAACCAGTTAATATTAGTTAAAATTAAGACTAAAACTAATAATAAAATGTATACAAGCAAGACATATTAAATTGTCCCTGTTTAGTGTATATAAAAAACAGGAAAATAATGAGATATAGAAAACTAATTTTACGATTATACAATATTTAAAACAAAACAAATAAAATATTTGTTATTCTTAATATTATTTACATAAATAATTAAATATATTAATATTGCTAAAAGAATACTATCAGTGAGGTGTATAAGTCAGTTTGTTATTAAATAATTCTTTAGTTTGTTTTTGAAGGATGTTATAGTTTGACAGTCTCTGACATAGGGTGGAAGGGAATTCCATGTTTTGGTAAGTGACACCGTAAAAGATAATGAATAATATACAGTGTGATGAGGCGGGATATAAAGGACAATGTGCTGATGGGATCGAGTGTCAAGATTATGTGTGTCGGATAGTCTGATGAAGCGGCGTGATAAATAATTAGGCGATGATGTGTGAAGTATTTTATAGAGAAGGGATAGGGAATGGACAGTTCTACGATCTCTTAGACGAAACCACGATAATTGTTCCAGGGACGGTGTAACATGGTCAAATTTGCGAATACCACAAATAAAACGTGCGCAAGAATTATGAACACGTTGAAGTCTTTGAGTGGAAATAATATTTAAGTCTGTAAAAAGAGTGTCACAATAATCAAAATGGGGCATTGCAAGTGTTTCTACTAACATTTTCCTAAGGGCGAATGGCAAACAATTTCGTACACGATTTAATGAATGTATTATTGAGAAGACTGTTTTGCATGTATGGTTTATTTGTGTATTCCAATTTAAGTTTTTGTCAATAAATACTCCTAGAATTTTTACTGTCTCACTATAAGGGATTTGAACTCCGTTTAGTGACACATGCGAAACTGTGTTTAGGTTAATTGTAGATAATAGTCTCTGATGACCCATAATGATTGATTGTGACTTTGTAGGATTTAATTGCAGTCCATATTTAACTGTCCAAGTCATTAGTGAGTCAAGATCCTCGTTAATTTTGGCAACAGCGTCATTTAGTGAATATTTGTCTGTGTGGATGTAGATTTGCATGTCGTCTGCAAATAAATTATGTTTGCAATGCTTTAGGGAGTTAGATATGTCATTTATGTAGATTGAAAAAAGCAAAGGTCCAAGTACCGAACCCTGTGGAACCCCAGCTTTACGGAAGGACCAAGAAGAACATAATGTATGATTTCCTATAACAGATTGCTGGCGCTCATGAAGGTAGGAATTGAACCATTTCGTGGCACTATCAGAGAGTAAGAGGTTTTTAAGTTTATGCAACAATAAGTCCAAGTCTACCGTGTCGAATGCTTTACTAAGTCCAGTAATGTAAGAATGGTAAGTTTTCGATTATCAGCACTTCGCGTATGTCTTCGCAAATATTTAGTAGAGCAGTATTTGTATTGTGTCCTGTCCTGAAGCCTGACTGAAATTGATCTAGAAGGTTGTAATCATTTAGGTATTCAGTCAGTTGTTTATGGACTAATCGTTCCAGAGCTTTTGAAAGAGTAGGTAAAATGCTAATGGGTCGAAAGTCGTTCGGGGTTGAGGGCGTTTTAAACTTTAGGCAGTGGACGTACGAGGGCTTGTTTCCACAATGAGGGATATGTAGATGTTGTAGTGAGGAGTTAAAAATATGAGTTATAGTAGGTAGTATAGCTTCGATTATTTTATTCAGTAAAGTAATATTTATACGGTCAGTTCCTTCTGCTTTGGGTTTTTATTCGCATGATGGCTTTCTTTACGTCGTAGTCTGTAACATATGAGAAGTGGAAATGTTCTCTGTCGGGTTGATTTGTCAGTGATAATTCATTTATTGTTTGTTCTTTATCCTTTGGAGTAGTAGTTATACCTGTGAAGTGATTATTGAGTGTGTCCAGGGAACAGGTAATTTGTCTACCTGTGTGTCTTTTCTCCCAATTCCCATTCTATTCAAGTTTTTCCAGATTTCTGAAGTATTGGTATTTGTTAGGTTGTATAAATGTCTAAGTTTGGCGTTTCTTATAGCTTGATTTGTCTTGTTACGTAACTGTTTATATTGAGTGAGACTGTGTCTGTTTTGTTGAGTCTATATTTCTTATGTGCTGCGTCTCTATCAGTCATCAAGTTACGAATTGAAAGAGTCATCCAGGGTGCAGGGCGTCGTTTCACGAGTTTAGTTTTTGGTGGGCATGTCTGTTGTATAATTGTAGTATAAAGTCATTTAGTGTCTCAACTTTTTCATCTACAGAATGCAGCGTCCATATTGAATGCCACGGCATCTGCATAGCTTCTTCAATTAGGGTTGCATTGTCTATATGTTTTAAGTCTCTATACGTAATAGTCTTTCGAGTCGGTTTAGGGCACTGCAGTGAATATGCTAAGAATATAATATCATGTGCTGATATTCCCGGGCTGGCAGTTGCCCGTGAGTAAGTACTCTGTCTGGATTATTAGTTGCAATTAAGTCAAGTAACGTCTCAGAGTGATGAGTGTGATGTGTAGGTCGTAGGGGTAGGAGTGTCATATCACAAGCCTGGAACGTAGCCATCAGTTGTTGTGTATGTCTGTTATCAGTGTCTAGTATATTTATATTAAAGTCGCCCATAACGATAACGTGTTCATATTGTATTCGCGCGTTTTGTAAAGTGGACTCATTTCAGCGATGGCTTTTATTTTAGGAGGTTGGTATACTACACAGAGAAGACATTTTTTGAAACTGACAAATATTTCTATGAACATAATTTCGGCAGATGGTTCGTTATTAGATAGATACACAATTTTAGGAGTAAGGTCTGTTCTAACGAAGGCTCCAATACCGCCCCCGCGACTGTAAACACGATCGTGTCTAAGAAAAGTATAACCATCCATGTCAATTAAAGAAGAGGTAATGGTGGGATTTAGCCACGTTTCGGATATGAGAAAGAGCATGAATATTTAAAGAGAAGAAAATAGTTCTGATCTCATCTATATGTGCAGTAATACTCTGAGCATTGAAATGGGCTACCTGCAAGGAATTAGGGTATGTGGACAAAGCTATTTCTAAAGCATTCCTTGAAGTAGTGGGGTCGAGAAGGGGAGTGGGAAGGTTATTGTCCTGTAACCTGTCAAAGACTGTCAAAGGAAAATCATCATTTAGACGAAAAATGGTCGTAAAATATTTCAACAAACTTACAAACTAAACTTGGTATCACGTCACTAAGAATATCTTAATTTATGTCTATTAATAAAATGTTTAAAGTGATAACTGTCGGTTATTCACTGGCCGTGTTTGCACTAATTATATTTCTGAGGCCCGGAGAATGATGCGTTTGTTATCCTCCTTCTTTAACATGTATTGCTCCGTCAATTGTCCACACATTGTTACAACACCATATTTGGTGATGCATTCTTTTAATAGCTTATACCTCATTTGAGTTAGTCTTCCCTAATTGTAACACCACTCCCTTTCAGCTGTTTTTTGTTCTGGAAAACCTCTCTCCTTTTCCGATAGCTTACGAATTTGACAATAACCGGCCGTGGCCGGTCCGCCTTTCTCCCCACACGATGACTCCTATCTATATCGCATGTTTCCAATTTAATACCTATTTTAGACGCCACATCGATAGCTATTTTGTCTGTATCCCTCAGCGTCCATCTCCGGGATGCCAAAGATACGTAAGCATTGGCGGCGTTGGTACTGTTCAAGGGAATCAGTTTTTTCGCACAACAGTTGTTCTAGTTTCATTATTTTAGTATCCCTTTCCTGTAACGACAGCTCCAACTGTTTAATGACCTCAGTGTTCCGATCTATGGTTGTTTTCAACTCACTCACTATAGCCTCACGCACCGAGTCCTTTAGCAGCTGCAACATGGCAGGGTCCCTCAAACATCCTGCATCACACGCTTTGTCATTTCTTCTTTATTCTCGTCGGAATTCTTTGTTTTGCGTGGCGCCATTATTACAGAATAATGTACACACAAATAATTTCAAAATATCCTATACTACCTGTAAAACACAAACAATCACCTGCTAAAAACTGTGCAAAAACACGAGCGACCAGTATATTCACTACTCACTGTCCGCCATTCAAATGGGTTGAAGCAAGGAGATGCACTATCTCCTCTACTATTTAATTTTGTACTAGAGCATGCCATTAAATCTTTAGAGAATGAGGAAGGCTTACAACTGAATGGTATTAATAAGCTGTTAGTTTATGCTGACGATGTAGTACTATTGGCCGATAGCGAGGAGATACTAAAGGACAACACGCACACACTATTGAGTAACACTAAGAAATTAGGACTGGAAGTAAATATCAGTAAAACTAAATATATGGTCACACGTAGAAATTCATTATATAATGGAAATGGACAACTAATGACAAATGATGGAAATTTTGAGGAAGTGGCCGAATTCAGATACCTAGGAACAATAATCACAAATAGGAATGAGATGCACAAAGAAATTAAACATAGGCTCAATTCTGGGAATGCGTGCTATATTATGCATTGCAGAGACTCTTGATATCCCAACTCCTTTCAAAAAACGTTAAGCTGAAAATATATAAAACTATTATTCTACCAGTTATATTATATGGGTGCGAAACATGGACTCTTACTTTAAGGGAGGAAAGGAGATTACAAGTATTTGAGAATAAAGTACTTAGGAAAATTTTTGGACCAAAGAGAGATGAACAGACAGGTGAATGGAGAAGACTACATAACAACGAACTACATGGTCTTTATAGGAAGCCAGATATAATAAGAACAGTTAAGTCTCGTAGACTGCGATGGGCAGGACATGTTGCACGTATGGGGAATGAAAGACTTGCATGGAAGCTTCTTGTAGGAAAGCCAGAGGGAAAACATCCAGTTGGTAGACCAAGAATGAGGTAGGAGAATAGCATTAACTATGAATGGAGGGCAGTAGATTATCAGGAATGATTCAGGGAATGATTGGAAAGCATTAGCTCAGGATAGGGATGTATGGAGAGCTTATGTCCGTGCGGCCATGAACCTATCGAGTTTGATAGTGCCAGTGAGTGAGTAAGTAACTATAATAAATACGCGAGAGTAAGTAATTCACTTTGCTGCTGCACAATTCGCTTTATGCAACAATGCACTTTTAGTATGAACGTAAGCAAATGAATGAGTAATACACATAAATTCCTTAGAGAGAATATATTTTATTTTGTTTAATATATTTCTAACCCATATTATACATAACTACTCGTATTATTTTCCTGAATTTTAATTATGCCAAATATCACACTCCTCCGTGCGCCCAATGTGCTTAAAAAGGTTACAAAGATTTTTCTTCGCGTATTAATATATAGATATCATGTTTTGTCTTTAACTTAGTTTAGCCTTTCCCTTTGTACATCATTATGTCCTTCTCTACCTGGACATTATCGAAACACGACCTTTGGTGAGAAGATTTGTAACTTTGGACTACACACACACGCACACACACACACACACACACTTTCTTGATCACATAAGCAAATGGTAGAACTCTCTGGATGAGTGATCAGCTTAATTCCAGGGCCATCTCTGAGACAACACGAATATATAAGACAGGACACACCTTTCATTCATTTTTTATTTATGTATGGATTTTCAGTGATTGCACATCTCTCTATGCCTAAAGTTTTATTTTCCTTCTCCACTTGTCGCTATCCATCCACTGCATGTGCCCCAGTCCTCTTGTTCTCATTCCAGTTCTTATTTCTGGCATCCATGAGTTTCGAGGTCTTCCTTTCTTTCTTCTTCCAGACACCATCCCAATATTTATCTGGGTAACCTTTCTTTTTGCATTCGTCGCACATGCCCATTCCAATTTAATTGCTTTTATTCATACGTTCTAGAAAAGGTGAATATTATATGGATGTTTTTGATGGCCAGTGTTCTTGTTCGGGGACCGTTTGGGGCTTAAGTTCCCCTATGTTTGGTTCAAGTGAGGAAGAAAAAACCGGAAAGAATACCTCGTCCAAAAAACTTATAGCTGATAGGAGATTGAAACTGAAGGCATTACGTATTAGGCACTGAGACTCCAAGACATACCATTGGTCAATATAACTAATTCACTGGCTCTATAATACCCATGAAACATCTCACTAATATTACCTTTTTAACTATTTATAATTTTTTTCATTATTTAATAAAAATAGTATTACCTAATGTCTTATATATAAGCGATAGATTAATTCATTAAGTTTATTACTTTCTTTGTATATATATTTTTTTCTTTTCTTTTTATGTATAGTAGATTCGAGCTGTTTTTCCTTTGAGTATACATTATTTCATTAGTTTAATTTTAATTTATTTAATTTTATCGTATTATGATACATTATTTTCATTATTTTCAGTTTGACCAGATAATTAATTGTTTAGTTGTACTGTTATTGTAATTTTTTGTATTTAAATATAACACATGTTTGTCCTGGTGAGTGGAAGAGAAGCCCACATGGCCTTAACTCCAATAGACTACAGTAAATAAATATATTCTATTCTATTCTAATGATTTCAAATCATCCCCTGTATAAACTACTTCCCTCAAATAATGGTTAATATTATGCTCCTGAGGTGTTGGCATGGATTCCCTGAAGTATTCCTTGCCCGGAGAATCGGACTATTTTTACCTCCGGGAAATTTTACCACAGTAGAACCCATGTCCGTATTTCATAACGGTTGTATTTTTACGGCGAAAGATCGTTACCCTTTCAACCAAGGTACTTTCTCGTTTGGCTTTCACCTTCGATCTTTCCGTCATGGGTAACACTTTCGGCAGTAGCTCTCGGGAAACCACTACACAACGACAAGGTAAAGATACCGTGGAAGGGAATAAGCAATATAGCCAGTCTGTTTTGCAAACCATCAAAATCGGACAATACAATCGGCTTGGTGAGGAATTCCTGTGCGACTTTTTTCTTGCTGAAAATGTTTGCATAAGGAAATCAAGGAATTTGTTAGCACACATGAGTTACACAATTACAGGGGCGTTGCTAAGAGAGTTGACAACAAGTGACGTCATGTCACCATGAGGCGGGGCTTAACAACAAGTAGAAATGTTGAAAGTTATTTAGAAGGCGGAGCTTCTTATCTTACATGTATGAACTCTGTTTTATTTGCACTTAAAATAAACAGCGCTAACAACTTCATATTCAAACACATTTTATAGCCTTGAACAGGATTTTCCCTGTACAATTATATTTACAATTGTAAAATTTTTAATCTTTAGTTAAACGATTACTAAACAATTACTAAATTTTAGTATACGTGGACGATTGTCATTTTAATAAAAATACGCTGTCACGCAGAAACTCTAAAAAAAATGGATGTCGAATTTAATTGTCCAATTTTGCTCGTTTTCGATAATTTTTAATAATTATTTAATTATTTTACTTGATACAGTTAAGACTGTAAGGTGATCACTTCCACATCATCGGGTTTAAATTATGTAGATATTATATTAACAATTATTATGAATTATCTAAAACTTGATTAATAATATGGTAAGATCGGGTGAATCGAGACAAAATTAAGAAAATCTATAATATCGGTTTTGTGATCGATAAGACATTTATTTTTTGTACTTCATGATTTAATGTAATCTTAGATCAACATTTTGTTCCGTTAACGTTTCATCAATCAAATTCATAAAGAATTATTGACATTTAGGCCTATATTCCAGTAATGCATGCCCGTATTCATCCTATTTATTTGGGTGAATAGGAGCAGTCTTTTGGGTGAATCGGGACAGTTTTCAGAGGACTTCCTTCGGTAAAATATTTACTTTTCAGACATTTTAAACACTATTTTATAACATAATTTTCTCTATAAACAATCGTGTAATAAGATGTATTTCTTTATATTAGGCGTACATTTTTTTTTTCAGTTCTAACACCCTTTTCATGATACCATTCACGTCCTTTACCATGATACCAGATGCATTCTCCCAGTATTAATAAAATTGGATAACTATATTTTATAAACCCTTAAAAGCATAAGAATAGAAACAAAAATTAAATTTTATAAAGTATTGACTGTTCCTGTATTAATATATGGATCAGAATGTTGGGCGATCACCAAAAGACAAGAACAGAGATTGGAAGAAATTGTGATGAGATTTTTAAGAAATATAGCAGGATATACTCTGCTGGATATGAAAAGAAATGAAGATATAAGAAAGGAACTAAATATTTTCAAACTTACAGATCGAATTAGTTATATATGGAAACCCTGGAAAGATTAAAAAACAAAAAAAAAAAATTTATTGCTAAATTATAAACCACACTGAAGGAGAAATGTTGGACGCCCAAACAGAAGACGGCATGAACAATTTTAACAATTCTAGCTCTCCTGAAACCGGAACGAGCCAACAGGCTTAATCCTTAGATGAAGAAGATATTTTAAAGCAAAATCCACACAGAGTGTTATTCCGTTCCGCCTCACCAGTGTCATCATCATCAATATTTTCTACTTCTTATCCGATACATTTGTGCTTATTGAATTTTTCTCTGCGAAGTAAAAAGCTGTCTTTATTACATTCTTGAAATCTAATTCAAATCCGCGTGCAGACAATAGAAGAATTCTATGTACCATTTGCTTTTTTTCAGCGGAACGTCCCTCACGCTGTTACGGTGACGGTGAAGACACGAAAGAGGTACCCCAAATAACTCTGCCGTATGATACAATATCCTCCCCTGACTAAATAGTTTAATAGCCCTATGCATATCAACTTTTGTCCAACTTTGTTAGAATTACACATCGGCAATGCAATAGTTACAAGTAAATTAGTGGAAATACGTAGTCCCTATTCAACCGAAAATTAGTGTCCCTATTCACACCGAAATGCCGTGTTTTAAATTTTGTAGATTGGTAACACTTAAATCATTGTCGACAAGAACGGGAATTATCGCAATCTCTTTGGGGATAAATACTTAATAATTTAGCAAATATTAATTCATAATCGGATAATTAGTTAATAAGAAACAGGTATAATAAAAAACGAAAATGTACGAAGCTATTATTGCACTTACAGGAAAATCAATTCTTTGTTGTAAAATATTTAGAAAACCAAACGAGAACCAAAAAGTGACACAACTGATTTTGATACAAGAAGTACAGAAGTTAGTCGATAGATGCCAGAGCTTTCGCTGGGAGTCTTAGATTTCCGTAGAGAGAACAAACTTTAAAAGTGTCTCTATTCACCACGTGTCCTGATTGTGCCAAGTTTATCCTACATGTTTGTTATAGGTTAGGCTATACAATATACAAAAAAAATAATATGCTACTACTACTACTACTACTACTACTACTACTACTACTACTACTAATAATAATAATAATAATAATAATAATATATAATAATAATAATAATAATAATTAATAATAAATAGTACTTCTTTACTAGGAATATCTCTACAATACAGTAGTTTTCCTACAACCCATTGTAAATTTTACTCCTCCATAAATCCCTATTCTCTGCATCACTCTGTTAATCCTCTCGACACCATACTACTATGCACTCCTTGAATCCACTGTTCTTTCGGCCTTCCCATTCTTATGTTGCCCTCCGCATGTAAATTTAATACCATCTTAGGTATCCTGTCATCTGACATCCTCTTTACGCAGCCAAACCATTCCAGTCTTCTTTCTTCATAACTTGTAGAATATCTTTTGAACATCCATTGCTTCTCTGATTTTAGTATTCCTAATTTTGTCTCTTCTTAAATTTCTATAATTTATAGACAATAATAGTAGTAGTAATAATAATAATAATAATAATAATAATAATAATAATAATAGTATTAAAATAGTACTAATAGCCTAATAATAATATTTATAATAACTATAATTTGATTAAATAATTGGCTTGGAAATGAAAGAGCAAATAATAAAATAATAATAAAAATATTACCTAGAACATGGTAATATATTATCTAAGGAAATATTAAGGGTCAATTTCACCAACAGAGGTATCTGTATTACGCCAGTTTTCCCCATATATAATACATAGCTTAAACTGGCGTCATACAGTTACCTCTGTTGGTGAAATCAACCCTTAGTGAGTTTTTAACTATTTTTTAGTCGTGCAATCCTTGGTATAAGAGGGGAATAAACTCCAGAGTCTGGTGGCTGAAACAAGGAAGGGTGACGAACAGATGTTCGATGTAACTAGAGTTAAATTTTCTCTCAAACATGTGTTAAGTTATGGTGGGAAGATAGTAAAAAGGAAGCTAGTAGAAATATAAAGGGGTGATGAAGTGGACAAAGTGTTTGTATAAGAATCGAAAGCAATGTATCCTTCGCCTGCCTTTCAATCGGAGCCAAGAGAACATTTCAAAATTTCAAATGCTGTAGTTATGTAATCTGATTTACAGAGATTACCTATGTAACGTTCACAAGCATTATGAACATTATTTTATAGGCCTACAGCTTTCTTTTGTTTATTAAATTGTACTATATATAGTTATGCGGTGACGTAGTTAACATGGCGGTTGATAGAGCGATTTTTAAATTTCGGGTTTCATGTAAACCTTCTCTTCAAATGGTCAGATTTCGCTGATTTTTGTAGAATACCGTCCTCCGTTTATTTCAGTAGCATATACTGAGTTTCGTTGGGAGAAATAAACAATTGGTCCCACTAGAGGAATTACTAGGGCTACATTTTCTTTTCAGGCGAACTCCTGACCCTACTTCTAATGGTCCGATTGTATTGGTTAACGAAATAAACCTGAAAATCTTCAGACTTGTAATCCAGGAGTATAAAGGCTCTCCCGGATGACTTATCCCTTGGATTTTTGCATCCTAAAAATACATCCACACCGGTCGGGTTTAAATCCTGTATCCTCGGGACTAGAAGCAAGGAACATGACCATTAGACCTATACCACAGCGGCGGACTTTATGTAGGCCTATGTAGAAATATACTGGACTATAGAATATATATATATATATGTATATGTGTGTGTGTGTGTGTGTGTGTGTGTGTGTGTGTGTGTGTGTGTGTGTGTGTAAAACGTTAAACTGAAAATGTATTAAAACTATTATTCTACTACTTATATTATATGGATGCGAAACATGGACTCTTACTTTAAGGGAGGAAAGGAGATTACGAGTATTTGAGAATAAGTTCTTAGGAAAGATATAAGAACAGAACTTAATATATTTAATCTCTGTCAAAGAATAAAATACTATCAAAATGCTTACCTTCAGCACTTACTTACTTACTCACTGGCACTATCGAACCCGTAGGTTCATGGCCGCACGGACATAAGCTCTCCATACATCCCTATCCTGAGCTAATGCTTTCCAATAATTCCCTGTATAACCTACTCTTCCCTCAAATCATAGTTAATGTTATTCTCCCACCTCATTCTTGGTCTACCAACTGGGCGTTTTCCCTCTGGCTTTCCTACAAGAGCTTCCATGCAAGTCTTTCATTCCCCATACGTGCAACATGTCCTGCCCGTCGCAGTCTACGAGACTTAACTGTTTCTTATTATATCTGGCTTCCTATAAGAGACCATGTAGTTCATTGTTATGTAGTCTTCTCCATTCACCTGTCTGTTCATCTCTCTTTGGTCCAAAAACTTTCCTAAGTACTTTATTCTCAAATACTTGTAATCTCCTTTCCTGCCTTAAAGTAAGAGTCCATGTTTTCGCATCCATATAATATAACTGGTAGAATAATAGTTTTATATATTTTCTGTTTAACATTTTTTGAAAGGAGTTGGGACATCAAGAGTCTCTGCAATGCATAATAGCACGCATTCCCAGAACTGAGCCTATGTTTAATTTCTTTGTGCATTTCATTCCTATTTGTGATTATTGTTCCTAGGTATTTGAATTCAGCCACTTCCTCAAAATTTCCCTCATTTGTCATTAGCTGTCCATTTCCATTATATAATGAATTTCTACGTGTGACAATATATATTACGAATGAATGAACAGCGCATACCAAGAAGAATGTATAATTATAAACCAAAAGCGAGAAGATTGTTGGGAAGACCATTGAAGAGATGGAAGGACCAATTCGACCTATAATGAGATCGGAACAGGACATTGAGTTAATCCTTGTTGTTGATGATGAGGAGGAACATTTTTGGACCAAAGAGAGATGAACAGACAAGTGAATGGGGAACACTGCATAACGGTGAATTACATGGTCTTTATAGAAAGCCAGATATAATGAGAACAGTTCAATCCCATAGATATGTGGCACAAATGGGGAATGAAAGAGGGGCATGTTTGTAAAGCACCCAATAGGCATGCAAAGTATGAGGTGGTGAATAATATTACATGGCCAGATACCATAAGAACAGTCTCTTAGACTGCGATTGGACGGACATGTGGAACGAATGGTGAATGAAAGACGTGCATGGTAGCTTTTGTAGGAAAACCGGAAGGAAAGCGCCCAGTTGGTAGACCAAGAATGAGCGGGAGAATAACATTAACTATTATTTGAGGGAAGTAGATTATACAGGGAATGATTGGAAAACAATAGCTCAGGATAGGGATGTATGGAGAGCTTATGTTCGCGCGGTCATAAACCTACGGGTTCGATCGTGCCAATTAGTTATTCCTTTGATTTAAGTATAATATTCCTCAGAATACTCATTTAATTTGTTTCTAATTTTTTAAAAGTATCTGCCCTTGTTTTATTAATGTTCCTAGGTATTTGTGATTAGCTGTCCATTTACATTTTGAAGTGTATTTCTATATTTAGAAACGGAAATTTAAAAAAAATCGCTGGCTCCATTGTGATTTTTTTGGAATAAACTAGATAGGCCTACATACGATTTAAATAAGATAAGAAATACAAAGATTACTTAATCTAGCAAAATCAGAAAATAAATTGGACTTGCTGACGAATTCGGTTAGTTTGCGCAGTTCCTATGTGACGAACTTTATAGTTTTTACCCCTCATAACAGGTAACTCCCGTTAATATGATTATGTTGGCGATTTAGCAGAGATGTAAGAAAACGAATGTGGCTGGGATGTAAATAGGTTGTTTTAAATTGGATATTGGATGGAATGTACCACAACAGGACCACCCATTGTGCATGTTGTACATGAACGCATTCAGTTGTCAGTAGCGAAATGCACGGATTTAAATGTAAATGTCCGCCAACAGCTTCCTAACTTACCCAGAGCACGTCTCTTATGTTTTATCGTTTTATTAAACTTCAATGAATAAATTTATAAGTTAACAATATTTCCCTTCATAGGAATTTATAAAGCCAAATAAGTATCTCAGACATAAAGTCATTAACATACAGTAAGTTATTTAAACAACTAGATCAGAACTTGAATTTATCTAATATATAAAAATCAATGTTTGTTTGTTTGTTTGTTGGTTTGTTTGTTCGTATTCTATGCGCGGCCATACCGTTGATCCGATTTTGATGGGCTTTTTCCGCAAAATGTTCTCATATGCTGTCGCGGACTGTTTTGTAGAGCGTTTTGAGATATTCAATTCTGTGTACATTAATTTTGTGTATTTGTTATGATTTAGGCAGCATAAGCCATTTAAGCGTCCAAAGAGCTACTTTTTTTTCACGTTTTCCACTAAAAAGGGCAATTTATAAGTATACGAGTTGAGTATCACAACTCTCTTATATCCTATGTTCATCCCGGGAGTCTCGTGAACATTTTGCAAAATGCCCCATCACAATCGGATCAATGGTATGGCCGCGCATGAAGAACGAACAAACAAACAAACGAATAAACAAACAAACAAATATTCATTTTTATATACTGGGGTCGACTCAGCCTCTAACGGAAATGAGTACCAGACGCTTGTTCTGGGGTAAAGGCGGCCGTCACGCAGGGCTGACAACCCGGCTGACACCAAGTGCCGATTGTCTAGAAAAAGTGGGAGCCTTAACCTCCTACTACCCCAAAGGCCTCCTGAGGCCTGTTGTGGGATCACTTTATATATTATATATCTCTAAAATACAGTACTTTTCCTACAACTCAATGTAAATGTTACACCTCCATACATCCCTATTCTCTGAATCACTCTCTGTTAATCCTCTCGATACCATAATCCTATGCACTTCTTGACTCCATTGTTCTTTTGATCTCCCCTTTCTTCTATTGCCCTCCACTTCAAAATTTAATATCACCTTAAGTATTCTGTCATCTGACATCCTCTTTACATGGCCAAACCATTCCAGTCTTCTTTCTCAAACAATTCCAGTCTTCTTTCTTCAGTAATTTTTAGAACATATTTTTGAACAACCATTATTTCTTGATTTTAGTATTCCTAATGTTGTATATTATTGAAGCCTTCCACCAAAAGTCCAACTCTGTCACCAATAGTTTATGTGCTTGCTGTATGCTTATATCCACGGTTCTACAACTTACAATAGTATATACTCTTCGCCAATTAACTTAAATAAGTTTTTTTCAGTTTTTTTTTTTCAGAATGTTTCTACTTTACAACACTGATTTAACATTCCAATTGTTTCCCTTTCTCGACTTACTCATTTGTAAATTGATTTTTTAAAATTATTTTAACGTCCGGAAACCCCTAGCGTGTTTCCATGAATTAATTTCAAATCTCATCATCATCATCATCATCACTCCAGGGATTAGGCAATTGCCCGTTTCGACTTCATAATGCATCAGCCCAACGTCTTCTAGGTCTTCCAACATCACGCCTTCCTCTTGCTTGATAATTTCTTGCTAACAATGGATATCTCTCCTTATTCATTCCATCCGTGATCAATCCATTTCTGTCTGTAAATCGTGACTTTATCCAATAAAGGCTGTACTTTCAATTCTTCTCTTAATTTCAAATCTTAACTATAAAATTATAAACATTGTGGCAAGTTACACACATAGCGTTTATTTACACTCAACTGTTGATACTTTGTACTTTTATTACTTAGATTGGGGAATATCTGACATATTTTACTGCGAGTTTAGCGTGCCTGCATGTCTTATTATCTCATAAAATGTTTAATTCATAAATTATTGTATTTAATGTTAAATGATATAGAGTAATAAAATACATAACTGCAGCTGTTCTGCTACTAACTCACAGCTAATAGCAGCTACAGATTCCACAGATCTCCAAATTAAGAATGTTGATTTTTAAAGTAGGCCTAACTAAAAATTCAAAATATTCATTATTTCCCCAGTTTTATTTCTAAGGTCTTGTACATTCCACGTTCCTAGTAGAATGATAATTTTTCTTAGCTTCTTTCATAGCTTATTAAATCCGTTCGGCATTTTAGTCTTGGGCTATTTAGCGTTGTATTTTTTTTTCAAACGAACAGGCAGCTAACCTGATGCATCAACCCCCAACCTGGAGGACCAGAAGATTTTTAATGAAGGTTCTCTTCCTTTAGCTCTTGACAAACCAATGCCTAACTGAAAATCAGCAGTAGCCTATCTTAACCCCAGGAAGAGGCCCTCACAAATATTGTGGTGTAAAAATAATGAGAGAAAACAGATTCCTAAGAATAATACTGAAATGGGTACCATTTGGTAGAAGTAGAAGAGGTCAGCCAAAAATAATGTAGATTGATGGTGTTTTGAGCAGTAAGAGGGAAAAGGATTGGACGCTGGAGATTGGAATTACAGAAAGATGATCCGTCAATGGACTATGTGTGTAAACTCTCTGATAACACTGGTCAACATGATTTTTGTCTCATGACTACCAATAGTTGTACTTAATGCAGTTTTTTATCGTGTTTTCAAATATGTATTCGGAATTTCTCCATCACCCACAGTTTTTTTTATTTCAATTTCAATTAATGGATTTAAATAATTATTTTTTATAAAACCTAGGTTTCTTCCCGGAAAATCTTGGCGCAATGAGCGATGAGCACGGGGAAATCAGGAGATTTCAGCTGTGGAAAAGAGATATCAAGGCAAATGGAATCCTAATATGCTGGCCGATTATTATTGGATCATCAAGAGGGATGCTCCACAGGCGAAATATAGCAGAAAATCGTAATTTCTTACTTTCTAGTTGAGTCCGAATGTTCGAATATTGCGAATGTAGAAAATATTAAAGTGTTTGAATTTATAAATACGGAAAACTTGCATGATGAAAAAAAAACCGATATCATATTTGAATTCAGGGGAGAAAAAAATGCTATCAGAATCGCACTTTTTTTTTCTGAGACAAAAAAAAAAGTTTATTTTTTGTTGCTCAGTGTATACCGTGTGTACCATTTCAATGTCTCTTTAAAGAGAACAAAATCGTTGCTCGCATACTGCAGAGACCAAATCTAAAGCACATTTGTGAGCGCTTCTTCCTGTTATCACTTCGTCAAATGTGTCTTGTGTGAGCTGTCTGTGAGTTATATGTGGGTTTCTAGTTCTGAAAGTAAGTGTTGGGAGGTGTATTTTGTAGGAGTTCTGTTAATAGGTGTCCCTTTTTGCTTTTTGGTAGTATTTGATGTTTCTCTCTGTGATGTACTCTTTTAGTGGTTTGGTGTTTCATATGCCAGTGTGTTGGGGCATCGATGTGGCAGATGATATCGTCCTTAAGATTTTCCTTTCCATTACTGCAAGTTTCATTAATTGGTTATTTGATATTCTTGTTAACATTGGGGTTTGTCCTGCCAGTTATTTAAGTGTGTCGGACCGCGATTATTAAAGGTGTAGGAGTTGAGTATCACAACTCTCGTATAGCCTATGTTCATCCCGGGAATCTCCTGAACATTTTGCAAAAAACCCCATCACAATCGGATCAACAGTATGGCCGCACACAAAGTACGAACAAATAAACAAACAAATATTCATTTTTATATATTAGATAGTCCACCGTTGTGGTCTCGAGGTAGTGTGTTGCCTTGGCACGCAGCAGGCCCGGGTTTGATCCCTGGTCGGGGTAGTTTTTCTGGGTGAGGTTTTTATCGGGGTTTTTCCTCATCTGTAAGACAAATTTCAGGAAAACTTTAAGGCCCTAACGGTCCCCGAAATCAAATGATATGGCCATCATCATCATCATCCTTATCATTATCATCATCATCCTTCACCGGTGTAGAAAGCAACGGGAAGCTACCACACCTACAATTCCCTAGTAAAGCTGCAAGCATAGCATGAAAATACTATGATTGCAGTGAAGGATCAGCCTTCGGGCAGAATTACTATGGACGGATATAAACCTCAGGGGTCCTCATCTAGGGGATATGTGGAAGGCGACCACACGGTGCCCAAGCTGAGCAAAACATTTCTTCCACTTACTTGTGTTTTGCACCCTTTTAACTTTACTCTATCTAACCTCTCTTGGTTAACTCTTGTTTTTTTTCGACCCCGACGCTATTAGGGCATCTGAGGGCTAGGGAGTCTTTCCTTTCTTCCATTTCTTCTTTCCTTTATTTTCTTTTCTTCTCCAGAAAAGCCTGACCAGAGGCTATAAGATGGCAGCCTAATCACTGGTCTTGTCTTCCTTTGGCCATCAACCAATCGAAGGGACTATTATTATGCTTTCAAGTCTTATACGAGAATTTCCTGGAAGAATCGGAAAATTTTCTATAGGATCGTAACAGGCCTTGGCCTAATACTTTGAAGGAAGAAGAAGAAGAAGAAGAAGGATATTAGATAAATAACAATGAAATAGTTATATTTTTATTTAATGTTATATTTAAGTATAAACAAATTAAATACAAAATTATTCATTAATTTTAATTTTATTATTCAGGCAATATAAAACCCTACTTCAGTCTGATTCCTACTCTTGTGTACATGTGACCGCTGTTCAGAGTTCACAGTGACCCCTACTGTATGGTTGAAACGTAGTCAACTTCGCGTGATTGGAAGGAGATGTTTCACTAACAGCTATAACTTGCTTACTTACTTACTCACTGGCACTATCGAACCCGTAGGTTCATGGCGGCGCGAACATAAGCTCTCCATACATCCCTATCCTGAGCTAATGCTTTGCAATCATTCCCTGTATAATCTACTTCCCTCAAATCATAGTTAATGTTATTCTCCCACCTCATTCTTGGTCTACCAACTGGGCGTTTTCCCTCTGGCTCCTACAAGAAGCTTCCATGCAAGTCTTTCATTCCCCATACGTACAACACGTCCTGCCCATCGCAGTTATAACTAACTGAACAATTGTCGCTTGTAGCACAGGACAGGATCTATCTGAACACTGATAAAAACTACAGAGACAGCGTTTATTTTTCAGGTCTATACTAGTGGTTGGAATGTAGTGTGAGATATAGCCTTTAGACTATAGGACAAATAAGTAACGGTCACCACAGTGCATGAAGTATAACTATTTCTTGATCTCTTTATTTTGCAGTGGTACGAGCGCGTTCGGGATTATGGACGTTAAGAGAGTATTTGTCAACAACTGTGATGAGATGGTGGAATGAATCTGGACCTCAAAGAAGTGTTTGCTCAGCTCTTTGGCGGAATCTCAACACACTGCGATAAGCGGTAAGTAATAGCATTCGTAAATAATTATACAAGTATAGTTTTCGCACTCTAAAATGTTTGGAAATTTCGTATTGAGATAGTCTTGAACTTGATTGTAGTAATGTGGAGGGGCTCCATCTTGCTGGAAGAAGATCTAATCAGGTATCTGTGGAACTGAAAAATTCTCCAACATATCTAGGTATGTGTGTAGTGTGCTTTCAGCAAAGAAGAAAGGCCAGATCACATTATTACAATCAAAGCACACCACACTCTAACTTTGGGGCATTATGTTCATATTCCATTACGACACGTGGGATTTCTTCTCCCCATATTCTAACAGTTATGGCACTGCACCTTACGATATGTGTGAAAGTCGGTCACGCAAAAACTGTGTGAACAAACGAATTTTTCAGAAAATCGTATTTACGGAACAAATTTTGCTGATTTAGCAGGATATATATATATAATTCTGAAGCAATGTCACCATTGAGATTGTTCTCATGAAAATAATTTTGAAAAAAATTGTAGAGATCTTCATAGATCCTATCTAGTAACACCGAAAATGATAATGACCAATATATATAGTTTTCTTGGGCTTTCCGCATCACGGATTCCTTGATAATGGTATGTGGGACCATGACGAAACGTCGGAATAAGTGGCCAGAGGCCAACCTTGAATCCATGACGCGGTAAACCCAAGAAAACTTTCTTAATCTTGCTTATATCCACGAAAATCGACAATATATATATACATACATAAATGTGTGTGTATGTGTGTGTGTGTGTGTGTGTGTGTGTGTTTGCGTACGTGGTGTCGGTGTGCATACTGGAAACTGGGCTCTTAATTTAAGGAAGGAGAAAATATTATGAGTATTTGAGAATATAGTTCATATGAAATGCTTTGACCAAAGAGAGATGAACAGGTAGACGAATGGAGAAGACTACATAAAAGTGAGCTACATGATCTTTATAGGAAAATAAATGTAATAAGAATAGTTGAGTCTCGTAGACTGCGGTGGGGAGAACATTGTAGTACGATTAGGAACGAAATAGGGGCATGAAAACTTCCTGTAGGAAAACCGGAGAAGCGCCTAGTTGATGGACCAAGAATGTGAGGGGAATACCATTAACAGTAATATGAAGGAAATAGATTATAGAGGGAATGATTGGAAAATATTAGCTCAGGATAGGGATTATGGAGAAAATATGTCCGCGCGAACACGAACTTATGGGTTCGATAGTGTGAGTGAGTGAGTTAGTTATATAAATGTCTGTTAAACTGTTGCATATGTTTGTTGCGCCAAATTAAATATTTCATATATCCTGATATTTGTGCTGTTTTATCAGCTTGTTTCTTTACTAAGTAAAGTAATCCCACAACAGGCCTCGGGAGGCCCTTGGGGTAGTAGGAGGTTAAGGCTCCCACTTTTTCTAGACAATCGGCACTTGATGTCAACCGGGTTGTCAGCCCTGCGTGACGGCCGCCTTTACCCCAGAACAAGCGTCTGGTACTCATTTCAGTTAGAGGCTGAGTCGACCCCAGGGCCATAGTGCCGCCAGAAGGTTTTGGTCAGTTTAAAAATCCTGACCCCACCGGGATTTGAACCCTCGACCTTCCGACTTGTAGCGCAGTGCCTTAACCACTACGCTACGGCGTGCCCCCTGTTTCTTTACTTCTTTTATTAAATGTTAGTGGGGGCACGCCGTAGCGTAGTGGTTAAGGCACTGAGCTACAAGCCGGAGGGTCGAGGGTTCAAGTCCCGTTGGGGTCAGGATTTTTAAATTGACCCAAACCCTCTGGCGGCACTATGGCCCTGGGGTCGACTCAGCCTCTAACGGATATGAGTACCAGACGCTTGTTCTGGGGGTAAAGGCGGCCGTCACGCAGGGCTGACAACCCGGCTGACATAAAGTGCCGATTGTCTAGAAAAAGTGGGAGCCCTAACCTCCTACTACCCCAAGGGCCTCCGGGTCTGTTGTGGGATCACTTTACTTTACTTTACTTATTAAATGTTTAGCATTTGTTATTATTACACCTAAATAATTGAATTCTGATACTTGTTTTATAATTTTTCTTTCCACTTCTAATTTGCATCTTACTGGTTCTTTTGATATTGTTAAGCATTTAGCCTTTTCGTATTAATTTCCATATTGCATTTTCTGGCATTTCCACTGCTGTGTGGTCTCGAGGTAGCATGCTGCTTTGTCACGCAGCGAGCCCGGGTTCGATCTCCGGTCGGGACAAGTTTCCTGGGTGAGGTTTTTTTGAGGGATTTTCCTCACCTGTAAGATAGATATCAGAAAACTTTAAGGCCCAAACGATCCCTGAACACCATCTGGCCATCAATATCATATTCGCCTAATTAGCTTAAGTTTAGTTTAAGGGCTTTCCTGGCGCATCATTACCATCATCAACTCTCATATAATCGGGGCAGCGTAACCCCGCCTTCCAGCCTTCCCAACCTCAGAAGTGAGTTACAAGTAGGCCTTATCAGGAGAGAACACCAGAAATGTGGAAATGACAACCCGGGACATTTGGGAAAAAATAAATAAATAAATACATTGATGTAAATATATTTGTAAATTATCTTCAGATTTTGAAAGGAGAACGACTTCATATGCGTAACATATCATTAAGTTAAATAATTTTTAAATTTTAACTGAGTATCTACAGTGAATATTAAATTAACAATACAACTCTATATTATGTAGGTGGTTTTCGGAAATACAGTCATATGAGTAGATCTACTAAATATATAGAGCTTATTTATTTATGTGAACATTAATGAAATAAAAATTGATATTCATTATACAACGAAACGTACAGTGTGTTATTTAAATTCTATAATGCGACATTTATCTACTATAATCCGTGCCCTGAATTATGGTTGTCTTTTGTGTAAAAAAAGTACATGTCTCGTCTGTATTGCATTTATAATTCAGATTAAAACGTATTAATTCCCTGTTGGGATAAAATTTAATTACGCATGTGATACTTGTTTGGGATGTAATCCCAGCCCCGGGCGGGCGGAGGTCTGAATTATGCGAACCGTGGTTATCGCAGAGCGTTGTGGGTAACAGCAACACGACACGTTTAAATCAAACTTCTGTTTTGTTACAACTTTTACACTACCAACTGGTCCACTGACTTCTCTAACATCGTCATGTAAATTTCTGCAACAGTTGAAACACGCCATTTCCATATTCATTTTAGCCATTGTGTGTGTGTGTGTGTGAATCTGATTAATTCACCATTAATTATTTTATTTATTTACTTATTTAAGTATGCTAACAACACGCACACACTATTGAGTAACACTAAGAAATTAGGACTGGAAGTAAATATCAATAAAACTAAATATGGTCACACGTGAGAAATTCATTATATAATGGAAATGGACAGCTAATGACAAATGAGGGAAATTTTGAGGAAGTGGCTGAATTCAAATACCTAGGAACAATAATCACAAAAGAATGAGATGCATAAAGAAATTAAACACAGGCTCAATTCTGGAAATGCGTGCTATTATGCATTGCAGAGACTCTTGATATCCCAACTCCTTTCAAAAAAAACGTTAAACTGAAAATATATAAAACTCTTATTCTACCAGTTATATTATATGGGTGCGAAACGTGGACTCTTACTTTAAGGGAGGAAAGGAGATTACAAGTATTTGAGAATAAAGTACTTAGGAAAATGTTTGGACCAAAGAGAGATGAACAGACAAGTGAATGGAGAAGACTACATAACAATGAACTACATGGTTTTTATAGAAAGCCAGATATAATGAGAACAGTTAAGTCTCATATACTGCGATGGGCAGGACATGTGGTACGAATGGGGAATGAAAGACTTGCTTGGAAGCTTCTTGTAGGAAAACCAGAGGGAAAACACCCAGTTGGTAGACCAAGAATGAGGTGGGAGAATAGCATTAACTATGATTTGAGGGAAGTAGATTATACAGGGAATGATTGGAAAGTATTAGCTCAGGATAGGGATGTATGGAGAGAGTATGTCCCCGCGGCCATGAACCTACGGGTTCGATAGTGCCAGTGAGTAAGTAAGTAAGTAAGTATTTAAGTAGGCTAATTACTAGCTAATGCCCGGTGTGCGCTGCAACGCCTTAATAAATAAAATAAACAAATATATATATATATATATATATATATATATATAGAATACGAAATAAAGAAATAAGGGAAATTATGGGTGTACAAGAGGAGCCGGACATCATAGACATCATAGAAAAGAAAAGATTGCAGGGGTATGGTCATGTCAAAAGAATGCCAGAGGAAAGATTGCCAAAAATTCTTATGGAATGGATCCCAATGGAAGGAGGAAGAGAAGAAGACCGAAGAAAACTTGGATAGAAGGGGTACAAGCAGCTATGGATATCAGAGGAATGGAGGAAGATCAATGGATGGACAGAGAGGAATGGCGTTTGGTTTCCGGAAGACGGCGGCAGCTGCCATGATACCGGATGATGATGATGATGATGATGATGATATATATCATCCTAAGATGCGATAACTTGAAAGGTGAAAGTTTTGGCCTTCTCAACAATATATAGTCCACCGCTGTGGTCTCGAGGTAGCGTGCTGCCTTGTCACGCAACGATCCCCGGTCGGGACAAGCTTCCTGGGTGAGGTTTTTTCGGGGTTTTTCCTCACCTGTAAGACAAATGTCAGGAAGCGTAGGGCCCGACGGTCCCCGAAATATCCGGCCATCATCATCATCCCTATTATTATCATCACCATCCTTCACCGGTGTGAAAGCAACGGGAAGCTACCACACCTATAATTCCCATAGTAAAGCTGCAAAGCATAGCATGAAAATTCTATGATTGCAGTGAAAGACTTGCCCTCGGGCAGAATTACTATGGATGGTTGGATATACATATATTAAAGGAGGAAAGGAGATTACGAGTATTTGAGAATAAAGTTCTTAGTTCTTAGAACATTTTTTGGACCAAAGAGAGAGAAGAGACTGGTGAATGGAGAAGACTACATAACAGGGAACTACATGGTCTTTTATAGGAAGCCTGCTATAATAAGTAGAGTTAAGTCTCGTAGACTGCAATGGGCAGGGCATGTGGCACGAATGGGGAGTGAAAGACATGGATGGAAACTTCTTGTAAGAAAGCCGTAGGAATAATACCCATTGATAGTACAAGAATGAGGTGTAGAATAATATTAACTATGATTTGAGGGAAGCGGAATATACAGGGAATGATTGGAAAACATTAACTCGGGATAGGGATGTATGGAGAGCTTATGTCCTCGCGGTCATGAACCTACGGGTTCGATAGTGCCAGTGAGTGAGTTAGTTAGTTAGTTATATATATATTGTCCTTCTCAAGAGCAGGTTTTTCACTGCAAACTCAGCATTCTCCACAATTTCCTTAACTCAGCCTTCCTTTTTTTATCCGCATACAAACCGTTTATTTTAATATCGTCTATCATCTGATGTATTTTTCTTCATCTACTGTAATCTCATTTCCGTTGACTATTCCTTCTAGGGCATCCGTCAGCAGACAGTTTGTTCTTAGCCAGTGGCCAATCCAATTTATTTTCCTCTTCTTTATGAGTTCCAACATTCTTCTTCCTTCACCTACTCTGTCTAGCACATCTTTATTTTTTATTTTGTCTATCCATTTTGTACGCTTCATTCTTCTCCATATCCACATATCTAAAGCTTCTAGTCGCTTTTCCTCATTCCTTCGTAATGTAAAGTCTCTGTACCATACAATGCTACGTTCCACACAAAGAACTATACTAGCCTCTTCCGTAATTCTTTCACCAAAGGTCCGTAGAAAATGCATCCCTTCTTGTTAAAAGCTTCTTTTGTCATTGCTACCCTCTGCTTTACATCTTGACAATTTTTTATGTTACTACTGATAGTACAACTCAAATATTTGAAGCTCCTCATTTGCTCAATGGCCTCATCTTTAATCCTCATGTCTATCTTCCTTGGTTTGCTTCCTATAACACTGAGCAACAAAAAAAAACACTTTTTTTGCGCAAAAAGAAAAATATGTGTTTCTGATAGTATTTTTTTCTCCTGAATTCACATATGACATCGGTTTTTCTCCATTACGCAAGGTTTCCGAGAGACAGGAATTTATAATTTCAAACACTTTAATATTTTCTACATTCGTAACTACACAATATTCGAACATTCCGACTCACCTAGAAAGCAAGAAATGACGATTTTCTGCTATCTTTCGCCTAGGGAGCATCCCTCTTGATGATCCAATAATAATCGGCCAGCATATTAGGATTCCATTTGCATTGATATCTCTTTTCCATAGCTGAAACCATTTGAGTTAGCTCATTTGGTTTTGTTTTACATTAGACAAATGGACGAAAAAACGTTTATTAAGAAAAGTAATTATTTAAATCCATTAATTGAAATTGAAATAAAAAAACTGTGGGTGATGGAGAAATTCCGATCTGATTGAGGGTCTTCCACTCTTCAGCGGTTGCCCTTTTACCATCCGGCTGCTGGCCCTTCACATCCACATGTGTCAATCACAGAGGTAGATGAACAACAGCCAGTGTAGGGGTGACATGTGGTTAGCATGTCGAGTCCCCCAGCCGTTATAGCTGGTTCCTCAATCTGGAGCCGCTACTTATTGTAGCTACCCAATTGCCTCACGATGCTGGGTGGGCACCGGTCCCATACTGGCCGAAATACCATGAGAAAATTTCTTCCCCCATGGAGACTCGAACCAGCGCAAGTCCCGTAGCTCTGCGCCAAGGCTTCCTACCTTAACCGCTCGGCTACATATTTGAAAAAACGATAAAAAAACTGCATTAAGCACAACTATTGGACCTCAAGAGACAAAAATCATGTTAACCAGTGTAATTTTTGCTTTCAAGTCAATTTAAATATAAGTAAATAAGGCCTACAATTGGTAAAAAAACTTTAAAAGTTTTATATTGGGTGGGTGGGTGGATGGGTGAGTGGGTGGATGGGTGGATGGGTGGGTGGGTGGCTGGGTGGGTGGCTGTAGGGTAGATAGGTGGGTAGGTAAGTAGGTAGATAGGTAAGTAGATAATTTTTTAGACATCACAACATTTCTCTGGAAGAAATTTCAAGGCAGGTTTCGGCTTGCAGTGGGTGATAGTTCCCTTGTAAGATTATTTTATTTTTTGCCATTGAGTTATATAACGTGGGGTTCACGGATCAAGAGACGACCGTTTTGAATAAATGGTGTTTTATCCTCTTTAATAGTCTTTGCTTGTTGGCAAAGATGTGAATAACAAGAAATTCCTTGTGCTTAAAATGAAGAGAAGTAAGGGTAGATTAAGAGCAGTTTATTTCCTGAGAACGAGTCCCGTCGGTGACATTAGTGGGGAAGTGGAGATGCAGACAATAGCTCCGTACATTATGTGCACTGTTGGTTGGTTTATGGGATAATCACACAGCTCCAGATATCAAGACTATTATAAAGACGTAAAGAGTTACTTCCCTCCCTCAGATAAATGCCAAAGTACAACTTCAACAATTTAACTTATTTTTCTTCTCCGCGCTCTAATATAATTCCTTCTACATGTTGAATACTGGCGCTATCTTACAATTACTTGATTCCTTTATTCTTCCCAGAATTAATTCCAAGACAATGCAACGAACTAAAACTTAAATGTGCCAATTTAATTTTAAACCTCTTGAACTCGTATCTGAATCTGGGCCGGGCAGATGGATGAGATGCGAAGAATCCCCTAACATTGAAAAAAGTTCCCAATATAGGCCCTTGATTATTTTAGAAGAAGCCTCCAAAACACAAGACAGGATAAAATATATAAAACTATTATTCTACCAGTTATATTATATGGATGCGAAACATGGACTCTTACGTTGAGGGAAAGAAGGGAGATTGCGAGTATTTGAGAATAAAATTCTTAGGAAAAGTTTTGGACCAAAGAGAGATGAACAGACAGGAGAATGGAGAAGACTGCATAACAGTGAATTAGGCCTACTTGGTCTTTTTAGGAAGCCAGATATAATGAGAACAGTTAAGTCTCGTAGACTGCGATGGGCAGGACATGTGGCACGAATGGGGAATGAAAGACATGAATGGAAGCTTCTTGTAGGAAAACCAGAGGGAAAACGTCCAGTTGGTAGACAAGGAATGAGGTGGGAGAATAACATTAACTATGATTTGAGGGAAGTAGATTATACAGGGGATGATTGGAAAACATTGGTTCAGGATAGGGATGTATGGAGAGCTTATGTCCGCGCGACGATGAACCTACGGGTTCGATAGTGCCAGTGAGTTAGTTAGTTCATTTGGAGAAAAATGAATGTCATCACATCTGTTGTTAAGAGGATTGAAAATCAAACGCTTAAATGGTATGGCCATGTACAAAGAATGGAAAATGAAAGATGGCCAAAAAAATATATACCAATGGTCACCCCCTGGAAGAAATAATCGTGGCAGACCAAGATGGAAATGGGAAACCTACGTCAGAACCATAATGGATGATAGGAATTTGGAAGAGGGAGATTGGAATGATAGAGATAAATGGAAACTGAAGACGGCAAACCTATAAGTGGGGGAAAGCCGAAGAAGAAGAAGAAGAAGAAGTAGATAAGACGCTTGGAGTAGTATAGCAGGAGGTTAAGGCTCCCACTTTTCTAGACAATCGCTACGAGATGCCAGCCGGGTTGTCATCCCGCATAACGGCCGTCGTTATTCCTATAACAAGCCTTTGGTACTCATTTCCGTTAGAGACTGAGTTGATCCGAAAACCATGTTGCTACCAGAAGGTTTGGGTTAGTTTAAAAATCCTGACAAGATTGTTTAATTATCCATTCTTTTTACATGGTCTAACAGTTTAATTTATATCTGCTGAGTTTTTCTTCTACTGATTCTACTTCTAATTGTCTTAAAATGTCTTCATTCTTTTTTCGATCTAAAGAGTGCTCTGCTGTCCTTCTTACAAATTTCCGTTGTTTTGATTCTTCTTCTGTCTCTTTTTCTTGATGTTCAAATCTCACTTCCGTATAAAAAATCTCCTGGCACGACAGTCCTACAAGGCCCTTAGCCTACCAGCCGGCTGCTGGTCTCACATCCACATGTATCAATCACAGAGGTAGATGATAATCAGCCAGTATAGGGGTGACATGTGGTCAGCATGTCGAGTCCCCCAGCCATTATAGCTGGTTTTCTCAACCTGGAGCCGCTACTTATTGTAGCTACCCAAATGCATCACGATGCTGGGTGGGCACCGGTCCCATACTGGCCGAAATACCATGAGAAAATTTCTTCCCCATGGAGACTCGAACCAGCGCAAGTCCCGTAGCTCTGCGCCAAGGCTTCTTGCCTTAACCACTCGGCTACGGCGCGGGACACTTCCGTATAAAAGGGAGGGTAATGCTGAAGTATGGCCTATTATATATTTTTTTTATTCTTGTGGATTTTGTACTAATTTAGCTTTTAATGTACTATTCGTTATTTCTAAGATTTGTGTAAGTTTGTCGATTTTCTTGTTTACTTCTTTTTCGTTTTGATATTTTACAAACTAAATAGATAAAATTTTGTACTTGCTCATATTACAGTATGTTATTATTAAATCGTATCCTTCCTAATAACTCGCGTGTAATGAATTGAAAAAATAAATTATACATGGACGCAGACATTTAAACTATTCCTATGCGTTACAGGTATTGTCCTTCTGAACCTGAAGCCGCTTCTTATTGTAGCTACCCAAATGCCTCACGATGCTGGGTGAGCACCGGTCTCATACTGGCCGAAATTCCATCAGACAATTTCTTCCCCCATGGAGAACTGAACCGCGCAAGTCCCGTAGTTCTGCGCCAAGGCATCTTGCCTTAATCACTCGGCTAATGCTCGGGACACACACAAACACACACACACACGCGCGCGCGCACGCATATTGCGTATACACAAACATATAACACACACACACACTCACACACACACTGTGTCCAAACCCCACTTATCCTAGGTAATTAAGTCACAGGGTAGTCTGGATAGTAGAAAACTCGAATAAGACAGAATATGTAGCAAATCATAGTTTAAGGTGATTGTTTAATTCATGCTCCAAAATGGGAGTCAATGACAAATCACGTTTCAATGAATTTTGTTTTACAACGAATGACAGTAGTGTTTCACCTCGACATTTATCGAATTCTGTTTACCAAAATAAAGAAAGCTCCTCCTTTTTATACTCTGAACAGGTCAGAGAATTATTTTCCAGTGACTGAGTCTCTAACAAATACTTTGAATATAACAAATAACTAACAGATTCCTTCGAACTACACATTTGACAATTGTGTGTTCAACAATTGTGTTTTTAAATCATGATTTACGGAGTTGTTTCCTAAAAAAATATTCTTCTTCTTCCTTCCAAGTATTAGGCCAAGCCTGTTACGATCCTATAGAAAATTTCCCTCTAGCGTCTTCCGGAAAATTCTCGTATAAGACTTGAAAGCATAATAATAGTCCCTTCGATTGGTTTGCTGGCCAAAGGAAGGCAAGACCAGTGATGGGCCTACCATCTTGTAGCCTCTGGTCAGGCTTTTCTGGAGAAGAAAAAGAAATAAAGGAGAGAAGAAATGGAAGAAAGGAAGACTCCCTAGCCCTCGGATGCCCTAATAGCGTCGGGATCGAAAAAACAAGAGTTAACAAGAGAGGTTAGATAGTAAAGTTAAAAGAGTGCAAAACACAAGTAAGTGGAAGAAATGTTTTGCTCAGCTTGGGCACCTTGTGGTCGCCATCCACATATCCCCTAGACGAGGACCCTGAGGGGCCTAAAAATATTAATAATCTATAATATTGATTATAATATACAGTTTGATGTGTTTCGTTTTTTCTTCCACTAGGGTGAATTCTTACAATTTTGCGATCCTATTTGGCAATAAATATTATCTAGTTGCAGTGGATGAACAAATGAAACATAATCAAGCATTTCTCATTTGTTTTTAAACATCACCGTTTACATTAAATATATACATATTTTAAATAACTATGACACCTATACCAAAACAAATGTAACTAAATTGTTATGGTTCAAATTCTTCCCTGTAGGGGGGAGCGAGAGCGCCTAAATCTCTGTAAACGGAAAACATGGGTTTACAATACAATACAATATTTACATAATGATTTTGAGTAAAAACACTGATTTTATTCATTAAATAGTCCTAACAAATGCCACTCTTGATTCCAAATCCTCTAGATAAATTAATTCCTCACTTCGTGCATCGTGAATTTATCGATCATTTGGAAATCACTCGTGGCATTACATGTAATAATTTTCGAAAGTATTGTCTTATTGGAAATACGTGCACATATATTTAAGGAAATCGGATGTTCAATAAATCAATCAGAACTCATATTCGTAACTGGAATTAAACATATTACAATATTCCTTCCCTGTGATGCGCATTTAATGTACTCGAGTCATTTCCTACTACAATATTGTGCAGTTATTTTCTCATAAATAATATTCTTTCTGGACAGCTGCTTCAAGGAAGACTAATTTATTGTCTTCCTGTGGAGGAAGAATAAGAACTGACAAATAATAAAGACTTTATCATAATTTAAAGTACTCTGTCAATGTCAGTGGGCGAGTGAAAAAAAAGAGAGACTACACAAACTGTAAACCATATTATCATTAACGTCTGGAGAGAAAAAAAATAAAGACACTTAATAATGTTATTGTCTTACGTTTTAGCATGTTTACGTTTCTTATTCATGTTTTCCTAATGAATGGATAGTTTTCATGGATTCTATTTTTAGCGAATTCCGCAAGAATGCAGAACTTTTGATGTTTTATCAGGTGGATTCTATGGTAACTGACGTAACAAATGCAACAAAATAAATAACATATTTTTTTTAACCTTCGGATAGTAGGACACTATTTTATCTCTTGAGAATATTTATATATACTCATAAGATAAAAGCTAAAAATTAAAATGTACCTTTGGCAGATGCCGTCGTCCTCAACTTGTAAAAATGGTATATAAAATTAACTTAAGTTGAGGACGACCGCACCTGCCAAAAGGTAATATTACGAACCGCCTGGTTTTCTTAGGCTTAAAGGACCTTCGGAACTTGGAAATTCTGGTAGCGTGAGTTCTCTAGCCGAGCGTTAGTATGAGGATGTACAGTCATATATGCATACGTGTTTTGAAATAAACAAATGGATTCTTATTTTAACTATTTTATTTCTAAAGTATAATGATTGCAATCCCTAAGTATTCTAGCCCTAAATAACTAATCTAAGCTTATATTAAAAACTACAGTACTTCCTGGGGTTTGAGAGAGAGGGATGGGGGTTTTATAAACCTACCCTACTCTACATTTTAAAATTCTAATATCCCTTTTTGAAAATATAGTATGAAATAGTTAAGGTAATTGATTCCCTTTCCGTTTGGTCCAGGACACATATTAAGAAAAATGGTAGCCTACTCACCCATCAGCACCTCTTGTTTGCACAGACAGACAGACAGACAGACCGACCCTCACTTCCCCAGGGTTATATACTAAGCTTTGACCTGTAGTTACCCTAACTGTACTTCACTAACATTTCATAAACTAAATGTAGAGATTTACAGTTAGCCAAGGAAAACTTTGTTCTGAACTATATCATGTCTAAAACTTTATTTCAACAGACTTTACTTGAATAATTAAAATAATCTATAAAATAATTAAATAAAATACTCTATGTTTTCATAACAGGTACATTTTAAATTTTAACTTTTATCTTATGACTATTCACCTCAACGGAATTTGATACGAATTTTATTAGTATTGAATTTATATATATATATATATATATATAGGCTTAAATCTCTTTAACAGAAAAAAAGTCTTTCCATCTTTAATATATAACTATCATGGTGTAATATTACATATTACAAACCACGTGTGGGAAGTAAAACCACTGCTCTCTATGTATATGGAGCATTGTGCTACGTACAATGTATATACAAAAAATACCCAAAAGGTAGTGTTAATTATTAATTATTATATTATACGAAACAAATCACTACATTTTAAATGAATTGAACTTTATTTGAAACAATATAAAACAAAAAATACGTACTTGTCGCCATTTTAAAACTGATTGGTGTCACGACCTCCTGTAGTTTCAACTAATAAACATTGCCAACACTGTTAACGTTAGTCAGTTGTTTATAATGAACGGAAATATTTCCAACAAAGCTGTTATTATTTTACAATTATTTATTATTTTTAAAACGCCATCGCGCAGAAAATAATGTACAACGCACGTTTGTGAAGTGTTTTACAGAATATCGGAAATTAAAAGCATCGCTAACGCTCATAATTTATTCCAGTTCATTTAGTGAGCACTGATTAACAGGCCTGCTCTGTGAGGTCTTCTCGTCCCAATTTATTAATGATGACGTCAATAGCTACTTTGCTTTGAAGCTAAGAACAGATGAAAGTTGAAAGCGATGTAAGAGGAGTGTAATTATTACAAGTGTGGCTGGTCGCATGTTATAGCGGTTATGTACGATGAATCGCGTTTTGAATGCGAATAGATGGATGGATGGTGGTGAAGCCGTGTTGTCTATACAAATTGGATTGTGGACAGACAGACGAAGCAGTTAGAAAACGTGCTGATGGACCAGACTATATTCCCCTTGTTGTGCCGCCACATCGCTCATCTGTCATATGCCTCCCCCTAGCATAATCTCAACATATACCAGTGGCGGATCTGTAATATAGGCCTATAGCCTATATTGCAAAACAATCAGCTGTTGACAGCTAGACGTTGAGATCAATTTAAAGCACTCTCTAAATTAAAGGGCAATTCTATGTGAAAACAAGTAACTGCTAGCGTTATATTGGTCAATGTGATAATACACATTCCCGTTAGATCAAATTACTTACTTGCTTACTCACATATAAGCCGATTCTATCCGAATAATCCACCTACATTAGTGGGCTAGTTACGGTAATAAAATGGGCGAGTTAATGTTAGGTGGGTAATTTATCGTTAGTTTGGCCAAGTTAGGGTGAGAAAATTGGTGAATTAATGTTAGATGGGAAAGTTAGTGTTAGTTTAGGCAACTTAGGGTGAGAAAATGGGCCGAATTAGTGTTAGATGGGCAAGTTTGTGCTAGTTTGGGCAACTTATGGTGAGAAAATGGGTAAGTAAGTGTTAGATGGACTAGTTATGTGAGAAAATTGGCGAATTAGTGTTAGATGGGCAAGTTAGTGTTAGTTTGGACAAGTTAGAGTGAGGAAATGGGTGAGTTATTGTTAGATGGACAAGTTAGTGTTAGTTTAGGCAAGTTAGGATGAGATAATGGGCACGTTAGTGTTAGATGGCCAAGTTAGGTAAGGAATGGCGAATTACTGTTAGGTGGGCAACTTAGTCTTAGTTTGGGCAACTTACGGTGAGAAAATGGACAAATTAGTATTAGATGGGCAAGTTAGTGTTGGTTTGGGCAACTTTGGGTGAGAAAATGGGCGAATTAGTGTTAGATGGGCAAGTTAGTACTAGTTTGGGCAAGTAGGGTGAGGAAATTGGCGAATTAGTGTTAGATGAACTATTTAGTGCTAATTTGGGCAAATTATGGTGAGAAAATGGGTATGTTAGTGTTAGATGGACAAGTTAAGTGAGAAAATTGGCGAATTAGTGTTAGATGGGCAAGTTAGTGTTAGTTTGGGCAAGTTAGAGTGAGAAAATGGGTAAGTTAGTGTTAGATGGACAAGCTAGTGTTAGTTTAGGCAAGTTAGGATGAGAAATGAGCAAGCTAGTGTTAGATGGCCAAGTTGGATGAGGAAATAGCGAATACTGTTAACTGGGCAACTTAGTGTTAGTTTGGGCAACTTAGGATGAGAAAATGGGCAAGTTAGTATTAGATGGGCAAGTTTGGTGAGGAAATGTGCGAATTAGTATTAGATGGGAAAGTTAGTGTTAGTTTGGGCAATTTAGAGTGAGAAAATGGGCAAGTTAGTGTTAGGTGGGCAAGTTTGGTGAGGAAATGGGCGAATTAGTATTAGATGGGCAAGTTAGTGTTAGTGTGGGCAATTTAGAGTGAGAAAATGGGCAAGCTAGTGTTAGTTAGGGCTACTTAGAGTGAAAAAATGAGCGACTTAGTACACCAGATTAGTTTAGCGTTCACTTGTTTGTTTGCGCGTTTTTGTGATAATTTGGCTACACTGTCTGAGTAATGACTAATACTTATTTTTACATTGCAAATGTGGTAATTTTAGGTTACTTTGAGCTCAGCTTCTCACTTCAATCTGTCATTACTCACATTTTTTTTTTTTTTTTGGAAAAACACATGTTTATTTTTCTCAATAACACTGAGCAACAAAAAAAGAACTTTTTTTTTTGTCCCAGAAAGAAACATATGCGATTCTGATAGTATTTTTTCTCCTGAATTCAAATATGATAGGCCTATCAGTTTTTTCTCCATCAAGCAAGGTTTCCGAGAGAAATGATTCTTTTTAATTTCAAACACTTTAATATTTTCTACATTCGTAACTACACAATATTCGAACATTCGGACTCGCCTAGAAAGTAAGAAATGACTATATTTCGCCTATGGAGCATCCCTCTTGATGGTCCAACAATAATCGGCCAGCATATTAGGATTCCATTTGCCTTGATATCTCTTTTCCATAGCTGAAATAATTTTTGAGTTCGCTCATTTGGTTTTATTTTACAATGGGCAAATGGACGAAAAAACGTTTATTAAAACAATAATTATTTAAATACATTAATTGACATTGAAATAAAAAAAAACAGTGGGTAATGGAGAAATTCCGAATACATATTTGAAAACACGATAAAAAACTGCATTAAGTACAATTATTGGTACTCATGAGACAAAAATCATGTTGACCAGTGTAATTACTCACATACTGCAACGATAAATTGTGTGTTTTTCGGTTATTTATTTGAATTTATGTTGGTGGCATCACCAATGAAAGTGATTGGAATGTTTTAAGGACTTCATTTGTAACCAACGCTTTATCCTAGTAGGCGATAGCCATTCTTTCCGGTAGTTCCGACGTTGAAATCTGGGTTTGCTTCCTCTCGAGAATTTATTAATTTATTTAGTTATGTTTATTTCCTAATTTATGTCAGTAAGTGACATGTGATTAGCATATCGTCTCGTTAGACATGTACTGTACTCTCAGTGAAAGAAAGTCCCCGACCGGGAATGACGTCTAGTGTGGAACGGGGATGTTGGGTTTTATGCAGATGGATTCCTCTAATACCATTTACTAGAGTTGACATGGTGATTTCTGTACCGTTGTACCTCACATAACAAATTCTATTAGTTGGTACAGATTCCTGCCGTCGAGCGAGGTTTATTGTATTCATTTGACTATTACACTCAAATGACGTCACACTAGTTTTAAGCATTAGGCCTATATTAAACTTGCTAATACCCGGCGTGCGCTGCTAAGTGTAAATAAATTAAATAAATATTTTTATTTTGTTGAATAAGTTATGGATTTGTTAAATTATATGGTATACATTGCGAAGAACCAAACATGTGGTTGCTAGGATTAATGTATTATTTCGGATTTCAGGTAAATCCCCACTTCTGTTAGTCGGATTTCACTAGATCTCCGGAAAGTAGGGGCCTATATCTAATATAGGCCTATAAACATGAATGTTTGTTTGTTTGTTTGTTCATACTTTATGCGCGGCCATTCCGTTGATCCGGTTGTGATGGAGCTTTTTGCAAAATGCTCAGGAGATTCCCGGGATGAACATAGGCTCTCCTACGCCCTTAAAAATCGCCCTTTGTAGTGGAAAACGTGAAAAAAAGTAACTCTTTGGACGCTTAAATGGCTTACGCTGCTTAATCCATAACAAATACACAAACTTAATTTACGTAGAATTGAATATCTCAAAAAGTTCCACAAAAAAGTCCGCGACAGCATGTTTATCTCTTAAGGATAACTCACAATAACCATTTTTATCTTTCATTGATGCCAAGAAGATCGAGACAAGTAGGCTACGTAGATTCCTGTGCAAGCATAGCAGCACATGGCGGGTATTCTTTTACGAATTATTCACAATAACGAATTTTGTCTTTTAACTCATTTAAGCTAAGAATGATAGAGATAAGTAGGTTCCTGGATAACACCGGGTAATCAGCACGGAAATCTTAAAATAATTACGATATACATTTATAATTATTTTTCATTTTACTTATTCAAGTAATCATGAGAACTATATTAGCTTTTTGTCTTTCAGCTCATTTATGTCAAGAAGATCGGGATGAGTAGATTCCCAGACAACGCCGGGTAATCAGCATGGGGTATCTAAAAATATAAATGTATAATTAGTTTTCCTTTTACTTATTCTACTAACATAAAAGCACATTGATTTGCATTTATTTAAGCGTAGCAGCGCACGCCGGATATTGGCTAGTTTATATATATATATATACTATCTTCTCCATTCGCCTGTCTGTTCATCTCTCTTCGGTTCTAAAATTTTTCTAACAACTTTATTCTCAAATACTTTTCTCAACGCCTAAATTGAGAATCCATGTTTCACAACCATATAATATAACTGGGAGAATAACAGTTTTTTATATTTTCTGTTTAACGTTTTTTTTTAGTTTTTTTAGGAACTTGAGATGACAAAGATACCCTGTAATACATAAAATGCATGCATTTCCAGAATTGAGCCTATTTTGTTCTATTTATTCATGTTTATAACACTGGTCGCCAAAAATGAACTTTTTTCTTTCACAGAATAAAAATATGAGATTTTAGAAGTATTTTCATCCTGGAATTTAAATCTCATTTAAGTTTTTTTTCCTATCAGGTAAGTAGTTTACTGTGATATTCATTTACATTGTTTATAATTTTTATAAAAATCCATCTGACTCTAACTCATTCATGGTATATAGTGATTTTGGGCATATTTATGATGAGATCATTTTATTTCCATTTTAATCATTTCAGTTAGAGCTAGGTCAGAATCAGAGTTATGAGTTAAGGTTATATCTGCATTACTGGTGCAGGGAACTCTTCATTGTGTGCATATAAGGTAAAAGTTCCTATGACAGGTCAAAGAAAATGATAAAATCATTTTTTTTAAAAAGTAGCTGTCACAAAAAATTGTGCCTGATGGAAAAAATTCTGACTACATGTCTGAATTCAGTATGAAAAAAATATTCACTAATCAGATTTCTTGTGAAGAAAGCCTTGACGACCACTGTTATTATTGTTTCTGGTTGTACTTCAGGCCCTCTCAAGAATTAGTAATGTATACTATATTATAGTAATTATTAGCATGATAAGCGAAGAGTTATGGAATTCACTGTAGTAAACTTAAAAAAATAAATAAGAAAGAACAATCCTTCAGAACCAAATAAATACGCCACTGTTAGGTTTACTGGTTGTGTTTCGTGCAGATATTTGTACATTCCACACATGTCAGTGTGTGTCCACATATGACAGAGATTAAAGTGTTGTACATGTGGCATGTGTTCCCTCTTCTCACTTTCTCCTTTCCTCGTTTGCTATTCTATATATAGAGCAGCCAGCATTCCTTCCGCCTGTGTCTACCTCCCAAATTATCTTTACCATATGTAACCCTCACAAATATGACACAAACATATTACAAAAAGATGTTCGAGAAATAGCTTTGTAATTGACTTAAAACTATTTTAACAAGTAATTTTATACTGACATGCAAAAGTGAATACAAAAAATACATTAGACATGTGTTTTAAATATATCTATTTGTGACCGTAACTACTAGAATACATCTTTTTCTTATTCATATATCAACAATTTATAAAATATCACTTTATATATTTGTCTAAATGACAAATAAAAAATTAAATATCAATAAAACTAAATATATGGTCACACATAGAACTACAGTGGAAGTGGGCAGCTGATGACAAATGAGGAAAATTTTGAGGAAGTGGCTGAATTTAAATACCTAGGAACAGTAATCACAAATAGGAATGAGAAGCACAAAGAAATTAAGCATAGGCACAATTATGGAAATGCGTGCTATTATGCATTACAGAGACTCTTGACCTTCCAACTCCTTTCAAAAAACGTAAAAATGCAAATATATAAAACTATTGTTCTACCAGTTATATTAAATGGGTAGGGAACATGGACTCTTACTTTAAGGGAGGAAAGGAGATTACGAGTATTTGAGAATAAAGTACTTAGGAAAATTTTTGGACCAAAGAGAGATGAACAGACAGGTGAATGGAGAAGACTACATGGTCTTTATAGGAAGCCAGATATAATATGAACAGTTAAGTCTCGTAGACTGTGATGATTAGGACTATGGCATGAATGGGGAATGAAAGACGTGTATTGAAGATTCTTGTAGGAAACCAGAGGGAAAACGCTCAGTTGGTAGACCAAGAGTGAGGTGGGAGAATAACATTAACTAGGATTTGAGGAGAGTAGATATATACACAGGGAATGACTGGAAACGCATTAGCTCAGGATAGGGATGTATGGAGAGCTTCGTCCGAGCGGTCATGAACCTACGGGTACGATAGTGCCAGTGAGTTCGTTAGTTAGTTAGACAAATAAAAAAGGAGCTTATAAAACCTTAGCGAAGCCAATGCTTACCTATGGAAGCGAAGCTTGGACTGTATGCAAAAGAGATATAAGCAGAATAACAGGTAGGGAAACGAAGTTCATGAGAAGAGCAGCTGGATACACAAAGTTAGACAAAAAAGAAAAACGTAGATATCGTTCAAGAACTTCAATTCACTTCGGTTATGGACCATATAATTCTTCTTCACTTCACGGGCTAGGCATAAATTGCCTGTTCCGCCTCACAGTTGTTCTGTCCATCTTTTCACTGGCCTTCCTACATTCCTTGAATCTCTTGGCTTGTAGTTGAATGCTGCTCTTGGTAATCTTGTTACATTAATTATTTCCACATGTGGTAAACCATCATCATCATCATAGTACATTCACGAATTTAGGCCATTTGTGACCTGTTTCGGCCTCAAGAGAAACACCATCCAGAAGTCTTTTGAGTGGACGTCCTGGTCTTCTTCTTCCTGCGGGTTGATATCTTAACATTAGTTTGGGTTTCTGTGATCTTCATTCGATGAACATGTTGTTTCCATCTTGACTTATAATCAGAAATTTTGTTTTCTAAAGATTCCATGTGTAATTCTTCTAAGATGTCTTCATTTTTTTTGTGATCTAGTAGTGTGTATCCTGCAGTCCTCCGAAGATATCTCATTTCAGCAGATCTAAGTCTCTGTATATCCTTCTGTTTCAACGTCCATACTTCGCTACCATACAAAAGAGTTGGAAGAGCCAGTGTTTTATACACTTTCAGTCTTGAAGCTTTTGGACTAACTGTGGCTTGAAGATAGAATTTATTAACCCTAAAATTCTTAAAAATTTAGATATTTTTGCATTTACATCCTTTTCTTCTTCATATGAGATATTGCATCCTAGATATGTAAATTATTCACCTGCTCCAAAATTTTATTGTCCAGTACAATTTTACTTCTGACAGGATCTACACCTTGAAATGCCATAATTTTTGTTTTTTCTGTAGATATCTTTTAATCCATATTCTTCTGTAATTTTTGTTCAGTTCATACAGACCTTTCTGTAGATTATCTTCGGATTTGCTATTATTATTTGGTCATCTGCAAACAATAGGGTGTTTAATTTTCTTTTTTCTGATATTCTTATTCCAAATTTATATGTTTTGTTCCAGCAACATATTACTTCATTGATATAAATTGCAAAGAGTATTCACTGATTTTCTCATCCATGGATATATAGGCCCTATTTAACTCTGTTCTTATATCTTCATTCCTTATCCGATCCAATCTTGTTCTTCTAAGGAAGTTCATTTCTGCGTTTTGTATTCTACTTTGCAATTTTTTGGTTATTACCATAGTTTTGCTCCCATAAAGTAATGCAGGAACTGCCAATGTTTTATAAAACTTCAATCTAGTATCTCTTCATGTATTAGTCTTTAACCATATAATTACATACAGGAATAATTGGGTACCAACACATTCAGCGTATGGATCGATCTCGTATCCCTCGTCAGATTTTGAATTAACATCCCCGAGGAAGATCTTTGGAAATATCACTCAAAATATGGAAAGAGACCTAAACGGGCCACCAGGCCTAATACATGTGTCTAATGTGTCTAAAGAGTAGGCTGCGTGTAGGCAAACAGTTTTTTGGATACTCTTGAAATTCACAATGGGTTAAAGCAAGAAGATGCACCATCTCCTCTACTATTCAATTTTGTATTAGAATATGTCATATTTTAACAGGATGAATAAAGTATGGTATTTATAATTTGTTAGCTTAAGCTGATGATGTAGTATTATTAGGCGATAGCGAAGAGATAGTAAGGGGTAACACACACACTTTATAATACCACTAATAGAATTGGAACTGGAAGTAAACATCAATAAAACTAAATATATGTTCACAGATAGAAATACATTATATAATGGAAATGGACAGTTAATGTCAATCGACGGACATTTAGAAGAAGTGGATGAATTCAAATACCTAGGAACAATAATTACAAATAGGAATGAGATGCACAAAGAAAATAACATAGGTTCGATTTATGAAAATGCATGCTTTTATGTATAACAGGTACTCTTGTTGTCCCAACTTATGTTAAAAACATTAAAATAAGATAGGCCTATATAAAACTATAATTCTCCCAATTACATTATATGGAATGCGAAACATGGACTCTAACTTTACGGGAGAGAAAAGATTTCGAGTATTAGAGAATAAAGTTCTTAGGAAAATGTTTGCACCAAAGAGAGATGAACACAAACAGGCGAATGGAGAAGATTACAGAACAGTGAGCTACACGATATTTATAGGAAACCAAATATAATAAGAACAGTTAAGTCTCGTATTCTGCGATGACAGGACATGTGGTACGAATGTTGAATGAATGAAGATCACGGATGCTTCTTGTATGAAAACCTGAGGAAAAACGGGTTGTACTACAAGTGTGGTTCCACGTGGCGACTCTGTTGTTCCTTGCACAAAGTGTACCTGCGACGCATGTTTTCATACACACGCCCCACAAGACCTGGTGTGTGCTCGATAATTTCTGCTGCCGCCAGAATTCGTGCAAGAAGATCTTCCTCCGACTCGACAGGTGAAGTACAACCCCTAGAAGTCTGCTACAACTATTCTGAAACACAAGACACACGATATCAGCCCATTGTGTTTCGATCTTAAAACTTATTTTACATCGAAATGGTACGTTTCCGAACATGGGTTCCTTATCAAAACCTTATCTAATAAGTCCCCACTATAACCCCCACAAGTCTGTAATACTTATTCGGAACACACTGTATAAAGAAGATCGTAATGAATGTGTCTCAGAACTCTGGATGCAATTGGCAAGGTATTGAGGAGAAGAAAAGCATCTTGTTATGTGAAAATGAAGAACATTCTAGTTGTCTTGAAATAATTAAAAGCTACAGTGAAGAGAGGAGACTGACAACCTAACATTCACAATTACCTCTAGAATTTATGCGAGGCGGCGGCTATATTTTTCCTGCTATCTCATCTCCGTATCTGAACCTCGCAAATACTTGACTTGAAGCCAGATGACTGACTGACATAGCTGTAAAAATTAGAACATTATAAATTCCAAAGACGAATAAGGTATTCTTGTCAAACAGACAAATGCCTGTCCTCCGTTATGCTGACGAAATATTTGGTTGTTATCTCTAGCGGGAAGCGTGAGAACTAGATTAAATAAGTCAGATATTCTGATCTGATCTCAATCTGTCGGGGAATTTATTGTAAAAAGACCGAAAAATGTAAATCACAATAAACAATTATATCTCAGATTCTAATTAAGTATTAAAAAATAACCTCATACATCCCTTGAAGGTCAATTGCCTAGTTAGGAAATTTGATGGACTCTAACACTTTAGGAAGGTTCGCTAAAGAGCTTCGAGCCAAGTAGAATTTCAAACCTTCCTACGGGTGAAGTGTAATTGGAGAATATTAATTAATGATTGATTAAATGTAAGTAATTACTTATTACAAAGTTCAAAGACAATATTTAAAGAAAAAGGCAAAATATATTTTTTACGCGAAGAATTGTAAAACCAAATTATTTGTTCCTTTACGATTACAATTTTGTACTTAATTTGTATTATTAAATTTAGATCAGAAAATCCACAAATTGTGAATGCAATAAAAGTAGAAAAATACAGCTTACATATTTTTTATCCAATGCCACCATTCTTATTTCGACATCCTGGTATTCATTCCTGGCATGGCGTTATTGTACCCACTTCGGAGATTAGGGCGCCTGGAAGGCGGAGTTACGCTTTCTCGATGATATATGATACGTGTCGATGATTGTAATGATGCGCCGGGAGAGGCCTTAATCCTAAATTTTATGAAGATGTTAATGATAATAATGATGGCCTGATGATATTCGAGGATCGTTTGGGACTTAAAGTTTCCTGACATTTGTCCTACAGGTGAGGAAAAAACCCCGAAAAAAAACTTCACCCAGGAAACTTGTCCCGACCGGGGATCGAATCCGGGCCCACTGCTTGACAAGGCAGCACGCTACATAGAAACCACAGCGGTGGACAAAGTTTAAATATACAATTTAACGTAAATTTAATTTAAACAGTTTAACAATAGGCCTATTCATTACTATCGCATTCGATAAGTAATGGCCACACTGCTATAATAGGCCTATCATTAAAAAACGTTTTATAGGTTACTTTTGAAATTACTAATTTTATCTCCTGCCAGGTCAATTAGCTATACAGTACGTTGCCAAAGCCTTGGAAGACGTGTACTCTAATTGCAGCACCATTTCTGGATATCCATTTCATCTGATTGATCTAGAGCCTTCTGGATATCAACTTTTGATTGAAATCGAATGTATCGTAGAGGTTCTTCAATCTTTGAGAATACGTTATAGTCACAAGGGCTCGTGTATTTAACCTTAGAAATTCTATCCTTCCAGGTTATTCTCAAGATCATCCGTTCCATCTTCCTCTGACATATTTTCAGAGTGGTCATAGATTATATTTACTTACATTAATACAGGGTTTATTATAATTTTTATAATAATTTATAATATGTACTGTTTAAGATGAATAGTATAAGAATAATATGGCCAGATACAATTTCAAATTTAAAAAATTTTTTTAGTTATCATAAGTAATGCCACGAGTGATTTCCAAATCATCGATAAATTCACGACTCACGAAGTGAGGAGTGAATTTATCTAGAGAATTTGGAAATCAAGAGTGGCATTTGTTAGGACTATTTAACGAATAAAATTAAGCTGTTTACTCACAAATCATTATTTAACTGTATGTATTTCAAATTATTTATATATTTAATGCAAACGGCGATGTTTGAAAACAAATGAGAAACGATAGGTACGCTTTCTACTGCTTCTTTTGTTTATCACTGCAACCAGATCATACTATTTATTGCCAAAGGAACGCAATATTGTAAGAATGCTCTCTAGTGGAGAAAAAATGAACATCAATCTGTATATTAATTCATTTCTGATGTCGTATGATGTAAATATTACAATTATATTTTCTGGATTATTACCTGGGAAAAAATACATTTAAGAAAGTCAAACAGTGGTTTCTTTTTTTGGTGGTATAATAAATTGCTACAAATGTTGACATGTATGCACTATATATACAATCTGGTAGCCGTATTTCTTATAGGCTCAGTCACTGCAAAATAACGGTCAGACCTGTTCAGAATATTAAAAAGGAGGAGCTTTGTTTAATATATGGTAATTATAACACTGATAAATATTTCGTGAAACACGACTCTGATTGGTTTGTAAAACAGAAATCATTGAAACGTGATGTGTCATTGACTCCCATTTGGGGCATGAGTTAAATAGTCATAAGTAATGCCACGAGTGATTTCCAAATCATCGATAAATTCACGAGTCACGATGTGACGAGTGAATTTATCTACAGGATTTGGAAATCAAGATTAGCATTTGTTAGGACTGTTTAACGAATAAAATTAAGCGTTTACTCCAAGATCGTTATTTAAATAGAGTTGCCGGCATTTTAAAATACCTATATATTTAATGTAAATGGCGATGTTTGAAAACAAATCAGAAATGTGTGGTTATGTGTCATTTGCTAAAAGTTAAATATTAAAATGTACCTGTAGACAGGTGCCGTCGTCCTAAAATTTGTTAAAATGTTATATAGCCTATAAAATATTAATTGTAGGCGTTTTGGAAGCTAACTTCAGTCATCAGCAGGATGAGTATGCGCTACTAGTAGTTAAGACGCTGTAGACGTTGCAGGTTCTGATATCATTTGTTCATTCACTGCAACTTGATAATATTATTTATAGCCAAATAGGATCGCAATATTGTAATTGTACCCTAGTGGAGAAAAAATGAAACACATCAACTGTATAAGCAACATTATAGGTTATTCTTTTTTTAGTAAACAACATTGGACACAGCAGCTATGATACCGGAGCCGGAACGAACCAATAAAGTTTAATCCCTATTAGAAGAGGAAGAGAAGAAGCAAACAACTCCGTAAAACCATTATTTAAAAACACAATTATTGAACACACAATTATCAAATTTTAATTCGAAGGAATCTGCTTATTATTTGCTATATTCAATGTATTTATTGGAGAGTCAGTCACTGCAAAATAATGCTCTGACTTGTTCAGAATATTAAAAAGGAGGAGCTTTTTTATCACAAAAGCAGGATGTGGTAAAGAGAATTCGATAAGGAGCGAGATGAAACACAACTGTCATTGGTTGTAAAACAAAATTCATTGAAACGTGATTGGTCATTGACTCCCATTTGGGGCATGAGTTAAATAGTGAAACTAATTTATTTAACTTCATTTCTCTACATAGCCTATGTCAGCCAGTGACATGTGGTCAACATATCTAGTAGTCAACTAAGGTATTATTCGGTTAGGAAATGCCTAGATTTTTTTTTCAAAGGCTCTAATTTGCGATTGAATTTATTTTACAAGCCAGAAAATCGTCAGTCTCGATACCCAAGGCTTAAAGTCCCTTCCGCAAGATACGTGACATGGATTTTTCCATCTTAAAAATATACATCGGCCCCGGCGTTTGAAATCACGACTCTCAGGACCAGGAGCAAGGAACTTTAAGCTCTAGATCACCTAGGCCGATTTATTAAATATAAACAATTAAACAATAAATAGACGCTATATTATATGTATGTTAAAAGCACCATAAAATAAGAAAACACGATAAAATACTCATTAATTGTTTATAACCTCGAAACAATGTACAGACAATGATAACGTTAACTTTATTGTAAGGCTTAACTATAGTAGCAGCTCATTTGATGGGACATTGTTTGTCATATATTTATTTTCAAAGTCATATTTCATATAGTTTGTTGTTTTTAATATTTAGAAATATTTTTAAAATTGGTATCACAATTCAGGTTATGTATTACATTTTTTCATCATCATCATCAACAACAAGGATTCAGCCCAATTGCCTGTTCCGATCTCATTATAGGTCGAATTGGTCCTTCCATCTCTTCAATGGTCTTCCCGAACATTCTCCTCCTTTGGTTTATAATTATACATTCTTCTTGGTATGCGCTGTTCATTCATTCGTAATATGTGCTGAAGATAAGCATTTTGATAATATTTTATTCTTTCACAGAGATTAAATATGTTAAGTTCTGTTCTTATATCTTAGTTTTTCTTTTTATCTGTCCTTTGGTATCCTGCTATTGCTCTCAACATCTTCATTTCAGCAGCCTCTATTTGTTTACTATCTGCCTTTGTTAATGTCTAGGTTTCACATCCATAGATAAGAGATGGAACTGCCAGTACTTTGTAAAACTTCAAAATAGTTTATTTTCTAGTCTTCTTCAATAAAGTGCGTTTAATTGTGCTATTACATTTTTTTAAATATTAATATAAGTACCTGATAGCAAGCCGAAGATGAAATAAATTTTAAAAGTTCATGTTTCTAATAATAAATTAAGTTTCTTTTAAACTAAACTCCATTCTAATTGAGGAAGACGGATATATAAAGGTACTTATATTATTATTTTTAAAGTGTGTTGTTTTGTCATTTAGACAAGGATACGTCTGATATTACCTAAATCATTCATCAATTTATCATTGTTAATTACTAAAACATTGAAAAACCTTAAAATAAAAATTCAGAGATGGATATATGGATCAATTAATGGAAAATGGTACTTGGAAAATAAGATAAATAACTCCATGAACTATACAACCAACCTAACATACAGTAATTAGTTCAATTAAAATATATTAAAATGGAATTTTCGGATCAAAGAGAGATGAACAGACAGGTGAATGGAGAAGGCTACATAACAGTGAATTACATGATCTTTATGGAAAACCCAAATATAATAGATACAGTTAAGTCTCGTAGACTGTGATGCAGGAGATATGGCACAAATGGAGAATAAAAGAGGGGCATGAAATTACTTATACGAAAACCAGAGGGAAAACGCCCAGTTGGTAGACCAAGAATGGAGTGGGAGAATACCATTAACCATGAATTGAGGGACAATAATTATACAGGATAGGGTTGTATGATGAGCTTATGTCCGCGCTGCCATGAAACCCGTGGTTTCGATAATTGATTTATTATTATTGTTATTATTATTATTATTATTATTATTATTAGTAGTAGTGTAGTAGTAGTAGTAGTAATAGTAGTAGTAGTAGTAGTAGTAGTAATAAATAGTAGTAGTAATATTAGTAAACTATTGGTGATAAAGATGAACTTCTGGAGGAGGGCTTCTGGACCTTCCCGCAGAAACCAAATTAGAAATACTAACATCAGAGCAATGATGAATGTTCAAAACTGTTTCCACCAAAGTTATTGAAGAACAAGACAGAAATGGTTTTGGTCCCCATAAAAGACTGTCAGATGACAGAAAGGTGAGACCAAAATACCAGAGGTTCCAAGAGGTGCATAGGCTAATGGTGTCAAGATGATTAACAGAGAATGTTGCAGAGGACTAGGGATTTATGGAGGAGAAAAACCCGTTTGAAAAACTATTGTTATGTAAAGAATCTTCCTAATAAAGACGATGACTACTAAATATTTATATTGCCATTAGTATTATTATGACATGATTGTTATTATTATTATGATGAGTAGGACGATTATGATTGTTATTATGATCGACGCCTACATTAAATCTTGTGTTTTATTCTAACTTCCTCTATTATTCACTAGGACGTTACCATGGTAACCTTGGTCTCTGTTGAATGCCCATTCCCCTACCGGGACCGTAATCTTGTGTGTTTTATGTTATTTTATGTCTAATTTTCTTTATGAATGGGACTTTAAAGTCATTGAAAAAGACGAAAATTCGAGTCGTAATTCATTATGCCTCAGAAGACGAGCTCATTTCGTGTCTTTTCTGAACGTCAATTTAGAACATTATCAAAATTCAATAAACCGAGATTTCTCTGCAGCGAGGGACAACGATTAGATTAGAGTTTATTAGAATATATGGCCTTGGATTATAATGTGTGTAACATCATCATTTTTTTAGGCATGGGCCTATTGGTCCGTTCCGCTCCCTGCTGCACAATGTATTACAGGTAGGCCTAATCCTTCCAACAGGCGGCTGGATTATCGATCAAAGATCAACTAGAAACAATATCAATGGGCTGAAGAGAGCATTTAAGACCCTATAGCTGCCGGAAGAGACAATCCAAGGGCCCTGCACATTGATTCCTCCTGGCTGCCGAGTGTGCATACGGCGGGCTGGGGGGCAATGTATATGGGTACATAAAGGGTGGAGCACTACTCTTCTAACACCTATTCATGTAAATATAACGTCGTTTCCATCTTACATATCTTCGTCTTGAAATCCTCCGAGCAACAAATGGTGCACATGTAATGACATGTTGGCTTTGTTAAACAAAACATTTACTTGTGTGTATATGTTTGAGAAATAATTTTTATAATTTATTTTTTATTTATTTAATGTTTTTGTTCTATAATATACTAGGGTATTCGATAAGTAATGACAAAAATAATTATGTTACTTTTGATATTACGAACTTTATTTATAGCCTCCTGCCAAGTCAACTATATGTTGCCAAATCCTTAGAAGTTGCCGCACTCCATCTGCAGCACCGCTTCTGGATATTTCTCTCATCTGATCGATCTAGAGCTTTCTGGATATCAACTCTTGATTCAAATCGAATGCCTCGTAGAGGTTGTTCGATCTTTGAGAATAAGTTATAGTCACAAGGGCTCCTCTCTGGCGAATTTGGAGGATGTTCGAGTACTTCCTAAGTCACCTTCTAAACAAATTCAACCGAATATCTTTATAGGGTCGTATTATTTACTGAATGTGTGAAACAGGGAATATATTCGCAGAATAATACTATTTCTACTCGTAGACTTTCAACATTACAGATTTATACAACAAACACTGATCAACAACATTCTTCAAGGTTACAATTATCACCACTAGGATAGCTGATTTACAACAGTTTTGCCATTACTTATCAAATGACCTAGTAGTTTAATTTTGCATGTAATGTGCATACATAATTTGTGGACAGTCTCTTTTAGGCCTAGCAGTATTTTGATCGTTTTACTGCTTTTTGACAAGGGTGTAGTTTATCAACCACTTTTTTAATATATATATATATATATATATATATATATATATACGACATTTTAAATAAAGGAAAAGTTTTAGTGTATCCAGCAGGAATAATAGTAGATGATAAAATGTACATAAATAATATTTTGTTTGCAGACGATATTTAATTAGACCCATAACACAGAAAAATTATGACTTACAGAAATCTTTGCATGAATTAAAAAATAAAAAGATATGTACATTATACGATCTAAATATAGCCTATCAGTAAAAAATATAAAAAAATAATGACTTTTTTGACTTTTAAAGGGAAAGATCTATAGAGATCTAAAATTATTTTAGAAAAACAAAGCATAGATCAGGTGTCTAGTTTCAAATATTTGGGCTGCGACGGAAAGAGATTATTTCCAAAATAAATAAATTTCAGACGGTATATGGAACAATACAGAGATAGTTCAAAAATAAAAATGTACAAAGTTGTGGAAATTCCCACAATACTGTATGAATGTGAAACTTGGGATTCAACGAAAAAAAAAAAAAACAGAAAGGATACAGACGCGGAGATGAGGTTCCTCAGGCAAGCTAAAGTACAAGACTTGAATGAACTAGAAATGAGGATATAAGAGAAGAATTAAAAGTGCTGCCTTTATTGGATAAAGTCACGAATTATAGACAAAAGTGGATTGATCACATGAATGGAATGAGTAAGGAGAGGTATCCATTGTTAGCAAGAAATTATCAAGCAAGAGGAAGACGTGATTTCGTAAGACTTAGAAAACGTCGGGCCAATGCATTATGAAATCCTTGGAGTGACGATGATGATGATGACACTTTGCTCGCTACCTAGCTATAGTCAATTATAAAGTATGAAGGAAATAATTATGGCAAGAGAACGTATTATTAGCCGAGGTGTGAGATAAAGGAGTAACTTATAGCTGTCATAACAGACTGCATCTGATACCAAGATGAGCTGATATTCTCTACTCTTTGCGGTTATTAATTAAAATACACCTTTCAGTACCTGTGTTGTTTGTTTCCTGTCCTGACATCTATTCAGTCAGCGTCTTATTCATTAAGAAAATAGGACACACAGCTAATGGTCAACTCGCAAGTGAATAATATATGACACGTCTTATTATCTTACATCCACACAAAAATCTTGATACTGTATGGAAGACTGTCATTGTTACTTCTGTTTGTATAATTCAACATCGGGTTGTTATTAATGAATTGCCTACCCTTTTATATGAAGTAATTTTAAATTCAACAATTGACTTATCTCGACATTTCACTGTGTCTTCCTATTCATTCTATGTCCTTCCCGTCCACAGAGTACCAGAGAAGAAAGTAGGCAAGTTGCGCGTACATGCCACAGGCGGCGCTAATACAACTAACGACACCTAAATTTTTTCGGTTCTTTTTTTGGTACTAATATGAAATTCAGCACCGCCTGGTGGTAAAATTATGAATTATAATTAGGCCTATATAACGCCATCTGGTGAATAATCATGGAATTTAACTTTTATAGGAATAAATAACGTATTAATTAATCTTAAATTGTGGAATTATGTATACCCAGTCTCTCAGACCTACAGATTTTCTTTAATTTTAACAGAAAGGAAGAATGGAAATAAATAAAACATGTTAATTTATTTTCGTTTATTAAAATTTTAAAACGTGCATTATGAGCTCTTTTAATAAATATGTACAATTGACCTACCCCCTTATTCTCACATACATATTTTATACAATATTTATTAAATAACCTTAGCCATGTCGTACATCTGTCCATTATAAAGTCACATTTTTTAAATGTTTATTAGAAATGGCTGTACACTAACATCACACTTCCTAACCTAACAAATCTTAGAATTTTATCACTTCTAGTAGGTTTATCTTTGAAAATAGATTCACATTAAAAATGTAAACAAGCTTGAATTTACTTACAAATTAGAGTAAAATAAAATCTAAGTAATGATTTTAACTTTCGATAATTTACAGTACCGTCTACATAGAACGAAAGGATAGCAGTTAAAAATTTAAATTTACAAAATGGCTAACTTCCCATAATCCCGAGTGAACACCGTTAAACACGCCGTGAACGACGCCGTGTGCCTTGCATTTGTTTTATTTAGTTACATATTCTGTTACTACGAAACAGCGCTACCATTGTAGTTTGCTCATTGTAGTTCATCGTAAACGACCGAAATTTTTTAGATGTCACTGTACTCAGTTTCCCCTCTATTCGAAGTTTCTCTATGCTTCCCGTCATGCTAATGCTTCTTCTCGCCGCCATTTTTAACTTATAACTAACACCGTAGCCATTTTTCTTCCTTTTATTTGTTTTAGTGAATTCCAAAGGAATGAAGCTATTGATGCTGTTCTCATGAAAATATAAATTTACAGAAAACAGAATATATGTGTTTGGGAAAGTATGTGGATGACCTCATACTTGAAACAGGAAAAATAAAAAAAAAGTGAATTTTTTAAATATCTTGTGTCAATAATTACAAGTTTAGGTACCTGTGAGAGAGATGTACAGACTAAAATTGCAATGGCAAACAATGCAACTAACACATTACATGGAATAATTTGGAACAAAAAAGGAGATTACAAGTTTTTGAGAATAAGGTACTTAGGAACATTTTTGGACCAAAGAGAGATGAACAGACAGGTGAATGGAGAAGACTACATAACAATGAACTACATGGTATTTATAGGAATCCAGATATAATAAGAACAGTTCAGTCTCGTAGACTGCGATGGGCAGGACATGTTGCACGTATGGGGAATGAAAGACTTGCATGGAAGTTTCTTGTAGGAAAACCAGAGAGAAAGCGCCCAATTGGTAGACCAAGAATGAGGTGGGAGAACAACATTAACTATGATTTGAGGGAAGTAGATTATACAGGGAATGATTGGAAAACATTAGCTCAGGATAGGGATGTATGGACAGCTTATGTCCGCGCGGCCATAAACCTACGGGTTCGATAGTGCCAGTGAGTAAATAAGTAAGTAATATTACAAAGGAAACAAATGAAAATTGATAAGAGCATAATACAGAATATTTTGTCATATGGAAGTGAAACTTGGTCTTTGACGGAATTACAAAAGAATAAAATTAGAACAGTTGAATTTGATTATTTTAGAAGAAGCCTCCAAAAAACAAGACAGGATAAAATAAGAAATGAATTCCTTTGGAGAGAAATGATTGTAACCACATCTGTTGTTAAGAGGATTGAGAATCAAAAACTTAAATGTTATGGCCATGTATAAAGAATGGAACATGAATGATGGCCAAAAAATATATGCCAATGGTCACCCCCTGGACGAAATAAACGTGACAGACCAAGATGGAAATAGAAAACCTACGTCAGAACCATAATGGATGATAGGAATTTCGAAGAGGGAGATTCGAATGATAGAGATAAATGGAAACTGAGACGGCAAACCTATAAGTAGGGGAAAGCCGAAGAAGAAGAAGAAGAAGAAGAAGAAGAAAATTACATTTATAACCCGCTTCTATGTAGTAGACACGATAATTGCCACAAGCAATATAGCCTATAATGTTTTTATTGGAATATAGTAAATAGTTATATGTTAAGGACATATTGATGTTTTATTTACTAAATGAACATGTTTTTTTTTTTTGCGCGATAGTGCGATTTGTCGTACATACCAACAATGACGACCATTATTGAAAGTTCGACTTCCTACATTTCTATGTTTAGCTAGTATTAGATCACATCATCTTTGTATTTTGTTTAGTCTGTATTTTAATATCTTAAAATTGTAATATGTACGTAATTTTTGTATAATTTTACTATTCGCTGGTTGAGTGGAAGAGAAGGGCTTATGGCCTTAACTCTGCCAGCTAAAATAAATTATTATTATTATTATTATTATTATTATTATCCTGCTGATGATGAAAGTTGCTTCCTAAAGGCCCCAATTATAATATTTTATATAGGGCCTACATTATTTTAACAAAGTTTAGGACGACGGCACCTACCAACAGGTACATTTTGAATTTTAATTTTTATCTTATAATGTTTTGTATTTAATAACCCATGTTGTCATTTCGACATTTCTGTTGTTCTCTCCTGGCATTGGCTTAATTGTAATCCACTTCTGAAGTTGGGACACCTAGAAGGCAGAGTTACATTACCCCGATGGTATGATGGGTGATAAATGATAATGAAGCGCCAGGAGAGTTCTTAACATAAACTTTACCTAAATTCCAGACCATGGGAAACCACAGAAATAATTCCCTTTAAGGAAAAAATTCTATGGTTTGATCGAGAATCGAATCCGGGACATCATGAATAGTAGTTAGAAACGCTGACCACTAGCCCATGAGACTGGTCAATCTTATAAATGTAAACATGTCAGTTCCCGAAACCTTGGAGCCATTTATCCTTGAGTACGGCATCCAATAGGAATCTGGTGTATTCAGTATCAGGCACTAATAGAATACTTATATTTTTAACGCGCTGTAAGAAAAACATTTCTTGTACTGGCTATAATTCCATTTGAAAGAGACTTAAGCAAAACAATGGCTTGTAAAGGGGTTAAGATGGGGTGTTTTCAGACGTAGACGAATGTGAAAGGAACGTGACAGGTTGCAGGGGTGAATGAGAGGGGTGGAAACATCAGGTGAACATCTGAGAGGGCCGTGATTTATTGAGCAATAAACATCTAGTGGGGACAGGTGTTCAGAGCACTAAAATAAACTATTTAAAATTTTATATTCCCGGAACCAATACAATAATGTGACTGCTGTACACATCCAACATTTTGTTACAGAATTTAGAAATACATTCTATTTCATACTTTGTCTCATTTCAATACTTTACGATTTTACAAAATGACCGGAAAATTGAATATTACAAACAATGTACTCTAATATTCACAAAAGAAGGACACAAGTTTTTCCAACAGATGAATAAATCAGGACAAAAAAAAAAAACACTGGTCAACATGAGTACCAATAGTTGAACTAATGCAGTTTTTTTTATCTTGTTTTCAAATTCCATCCATAGTAATTCTGCCCGAAGGCAGGTCCTTCACTGCAATCATAGCATTTTCATGCTATGCTTGCAGCTTTACTAGGGAATTGTGTAGGTGTGGTAGCTTCCCGTTACTTTCCACACCGGTGAAGGATGATGGTGATGATGATAATGATAAGGATGATTATGATGATGATGGCCATATGATTTCGGGGACCGTTTGGGCCTTAAAGTTTTCCTGACATTTGTCTTACAGGTGAGGAAAAACCCCGATAAAAACCTCACCCAGAAAAACTGCCCCGACCGGGGATCGAACCCGGGCCCGCTGCGTGACAAGGCAGCACGCTTCCTCGAGACCACAGCGGTGAACTTGTTTTCAAATATGTACTCGGAATTTCTCCATCACCCACAGTTTTTTTACTTCAGTTTCAATTAATGGATTGAAATAATTATTTTTAATACATTTTTCGTCCTTTTGCCCATTGTAAAATAAAACCAAATGAGCTAACTCAGGAGATTTCAGCTGTGGAAAAGAGATATCAAGGCAAATGGAATCCTAATATGCTGGCCGATTATTGTTGGACCATCAAGAGGGATGCTCCACAGGAGGCGAAATATAGCAGAAAATCGTCATTTCTTACTTTCTCTAGGTGAGTCCGAATGTTCGAATATTATATAGTTGCGAATGTAGAAAATATTAAAGTGTTTGAAATTATAAATTCCTGTCTCTCGGAAACCTTACGCGATGGACAAAAACCGATATCATATTTGAACTCAGGAGAAAAAATACTATCAGAATCACATAGGTTTCTTTCTGAGAAAAAAAAAATGTTGCTCAGAGTTATTATTGCTATTTGTTGATGATCAGAGGGGCTGGGAAGTTGAGGAAAAATCTTTTTTTTTTTCTTTTTTCACTTTATGTCTGAAGACGAGGCTCAATTTTTTAAACATACATTTTGTATAGATCAGAAATGGTGGGTTTTATGCATCCTTTTTGTCCATTTTCGACGGTTTTTGACTTATTGGTACATTTTTTAGCCTTTTTTTAGTCTTAACGGTTTTTTTTTGTAACGTTACCTTCTTTTGGTTCTTTGTATGATTCAAGAATCCGCAGATTCTAGTCTCAATTACAACTTCTTTTAAAAATATACTATCTAGTTTTACTTCCTAAAAATGTTTCACATTGCGAACACTTTTGTTCCGCGAGAAACTATTGAACCCTCGCAAAATATTCTGTTATTTTTAACCAGTCTACTGACCGCCTGATATCCATTGCGGGTTCGCTGAATTCCTTCTATGTGGGAAAAAATCTTGCATTCTAAGTTTTCACAAAATATGTTGCATTTCACTAGAATTTTGAACTTTTTAAACAATGTTTTATTATATTTATTAAAAATGCAGTTGAAACTAAAATTATCAATTAATTTGAATTGCGTTTTCACGTCTTTTTTTTTTTTTTTCAGTTTTTAGATATTTTTATTTAACTCATGCCCCAAATGGGACTCAATGGCCAATCACGTTTCAATGATTTCTGTTTTACAACCAATCAGAGTCGTGTTTCACGAAATATTTATCAGTGTTATAATTACCATATTAAAGAAAGCTCCTCCTTTTTAATATTCTGAACAGGTCTGACCATTATTTTGCAGTGACCTGAGCCATGCGAGAATACGGCTACCAGATTGTATATACAGTGCATGAATGTCAACACATGCCGCATGCGGGAGTTAATATAAAAACATTTGTAGCAATTGATTATACCACCAAAAAAAGAAACCACTGTTTGCACTTTCTTAAATGTATTTTTTCCCAGGTAATAATCCAGAAAAATATAATTGTCATATTTACATCATATGACATCAGAAATGAATTAATATACAGTTTGATGTGTTTCATTTTTTCTCCACTAGAGAGCTTTCTTACAATATTGCGTTCCTTTGGCAATAAATAGTATGATCTGGTTGCAGTGATAAACAAAAGAAGCAGATGAAACGTAGGCCTACCTATCGCTTCTCATTTGTTTTCAAACATCGCTGTTTACATTAAATATATAAATATTTTAAAATAACTATAGTTAAATAATGATTTGTGAGTAAACAGCTTAATTTTATTGGTTAAATAGTCCTAACAAATGCCACTCTTGATTTCCAAATTCTCTAGATAAATTCACGACTCACGAATTTATCGATAATTTGGAAATCACTCGTGGCATTACTTACGATAATTTTAGGTATTTAAAGGTCTTTACAGGCATTTTATAGGTCCTCAACTTCCGAGCCATAATTATCAGATACTGATGGAAAAAAAATTACAAAGAATTGCATGACAAGAAAACTGAAGGAAAAATACGAAAAATGGGAATTAGAAATAAATTTGAACAAAACAAAGTATATAACAGTAGGAGATAAATAAAAAGATCTGGTTTCAGAAGACGGACACGGAAAAATAAAACCATGTGACGAATATGTAGCCTATATTTGGGAACAAAAATAAGTGGAGATGGAAGTCATGATGCTGAAATTAATGAGAAGATATATTGCATAAGAGCAAATATGCAATTTCATATTTAAATAGTGTTTTATGGGAACAGAATATAATTTCTAAAACAAAAACAAACATCTTATTACAATAATGAGTACAATGACATACAATGCAGAAACATGTGAATTAAAATCTAGGACAGTAAGTAAATTAAATTCTGCAGAAATGGATTTTTGGAGGCGTTCAGCTGGAAGTTCTAGAAGAGATAAAATGTGAAACAGTTCAGTTAAACAAAAGATGAATGTTCAATCTGCAATTATGGATTTCATAAAAAAAACAATTAAAACTGTAAAAGAATGACAGAAGAGAGATTCCCAAGAAGAATACTAGAATGGGCGCCACTTGGTACAAGAAGAAGAGGACGGTCAAAAATAACGTGCATTGATCGTGATTTGAGCAGAATGAGGGAAAAAAAGAATTGGGCAATGGACATTGGAATGACAGAAAGATGTGGAGGAGAATGGCAGTAGATTAATTGAGTGTAGGAAGATGTGAAACATTGTGAGTGAAACCTGCTAAATAATAATAATAATAATAATAATAATAATAATAATAATAATAATAATAATAATAATAATAATAATTTAAAAAGTTAGAAGCAAGGATAATATCGTTTAAAATCGTATAGATATGAATGATTTAATATATTCGTACTTATTTCATTTTAAGGCTTATGACCATAATTCTGCAAGTTTAAATATAAAAAATAATGATAATAATATAGCCTACTATTATTATCATTGTCATGAAGTTATAGAATATATAAAAACCAAGGTTAACAATATAATAACTAATAGATTACATAAAACTAGATACAATTTTTCAATAAATATAGACCATTCATATTTCCTAGGAATGGAATATATGTAGGTATTTCCTTCAAGATATGGAAAATACTGTGGCCATGAATATTCTAGTGGTGAGGGACAAGTCAAGCCAACGTTTCCTGCAGATAAGCTGAACAACTGTTTATTTATTTGTTTGTTATTTAACCTCTTCATTGCTGAAGTTGAATTATTAGAAATTAAGTTTTATTTTTGTGTTTAATGAATTTGTTAGAGAGATAAGCAATATATATTTTGAAATCAAAGCGTTATTCTTGGATTTTATTAAGTTTTCAAAACTGCTGAAAAATAACTAGATGCATTCATTTCTTCTTGTCGTTATATTATAGTCGGGCCATTCTAATGTCCGGTGTGGTCACACCTACCCGATTTTTGGCATGTCAGCTGCACGTGGTTTACAAAACAAAGCGGCGTTGTCAAGTTAGTACGGTCTTGTGTTGTGGACGAATCAGTTGGAGTATTATTACAGTGTGGTGTTATCTGTGAACTTAAGCGTCATAATGCCATGGAGAAGTCGGAAGACTATCAATTCGCAAACCAGAGAAACAATTCTTAACGTTAGAGATTATTTCGATAAAAAGAGCCTGAGAACTCTGGTAGTAGTACAAGGGTAGACTTCTATTCTCTCTCCTACGTAAGAAGCACACTTTGACATTTAACTTCCGGATGTATTACTCCGCGTAGCACGTGTAAGAGCGCAGGAGAACTCTGTCAGGTGTTTGTCACAACTCGATAAATTAATTGTACAACAATCGTTTTAATTTTTAATGTTGCAGATTGTATTAACATTTACAATGGTATGTCGAAAAGTAATGAAATTATTATTGTTAATGGTAGTAAAAGATTCCGGGCTATGTGGCCGTGGTCTATAACTGGCGTTTCTTCCAGACGTTTCTCCCTCAACTGCGGAGGGAGAAACGTCTGGAAGAAACGCCAGTTATAGACCATGGCCACATAGCCCGGAATCTTTTACTACCATGATTACCGGCCGTGAAAGCCTGCATTCCACTATTATTGTTAATATTAAACAAATTAATTCAAATCAAATATTTAAATTAAAATAACCGAATTAAGTTAACATAAACTACCCGACAGCCGCCAAATTGGTAACTGACATTCAACTTCTTCTCAAGAAGCGTTCAGTTTCCAACACATGAGAATTTTTAGTTAGTCTCCGACCTTCGAAGCCTCTGTAGGTATCACATACTGTAGTCTGATCAAACTATAGTTAACATAACTAGCTTTAAATTACGTAAATATATTAATCGAGTATATGATCGATTTTTTCGTTTCCACTGAAAACTGTGCTTTGGTCATGAACGAATCGCAGGTAACTGCAGCAGTCATGTGCTTCGTGGATTACCCGCCACATTTATTTTCCTCTCAGTGTCTTTCTTAGGCTGGACCAGAAATATAATCCTCTGTAAAGGTCACGTGTATCGTGGCTAGATCGTAACCTTGACGGACGACCACTGTTAGGGAAGCAGCTAGTCAGCTGACCAAAAGCCGTCGCGTGATTGGCCTACCAGTTTTTACACGGGCTCTAGTGTAGGCACACAGCCTATTCCTTCAAGAAATAAGGAGTGCTTACATCTCCTTTCAGGTTTTCTTTCCATATGCAGGGGGGAGGGGGGCCCGGGAATCTTAGGCCTGTCGCGCGTGGAGTTTGGCGATCCTTATTGCAGTTGTTAATATTCATATCGGCTAATACCTCCAACCAACAATAACAGTTAGAGAAAAAATTAAAAATAATACCATGAAGCATAGTTAAACATGGTTAGAGCTGATCAGTCTTTGGAGAGGCTGTCCGTCTCCTTGTATGGTTAAAAAGGTATGTGTATTAACCAAATTTTAAAATCCCTTTTCACGACAGATCGTAGCCACTGTAAGGTCCGCGTGAACTTAAAATTAACTATAAGGCGGAGAGAATAAACGACGCGACGATTGGGAAGAAGTTTAATATATTTGAGAGACGTTGGTATGGCAATGTCTAGGAACCTAACAGAAACGTAAATAAATTGCCCATATTATAAACTTTGAGGACGTGTAATGTGGACCCACCACAGTTACGTCTAACATCGGACACTCCATGTCCGGACACGTACCGTTTTTTCACGCTGGCACGAAAATACCACAAACAGACCCGTCAGTCTCTCCCGCATTTTCTGCGCTAACGACCCTGCACGTTCTCCCAACTTGATCCTGCTAGACTACTACCTGTGAGGTCACCATGAATCCCTGATTTATCAGATCCCTGTGACATTCGAGGATACCTTCTAGCGCTGTTTATATGTCTGCGGCGGATTTTGCAAGACCAAGGATTAGTAATCATGAGTACACAGAACATGGTACCGGAGTTACCGTATCTGTGTTGATGTAGGTGGTCTTCACATCGAGCCTTTCTTTTAAATGGACCCAGATGACAATCAGCAGACGTCAGAAAGAGCAACGTGTGTTGTGGTATTTTTGCTTGTAGCAGGAAAATGGTACGTTTCCGCACATACGTCCCTATGCTAAATGTAATCGTCCTGGTCCTCACTATGTGCCCTCAAAGTATGTAATGAGAATTTAATATATATATCCATCCATAGTAATTCTGCCCGAAGGTAGGTCCTTCACTGCAATCATAGCATTTTCATGTTATGCTTGCAGCTTTACTAGGGAATTGTAGGTGTGGTAGCTTCCCGTTGCTTTCCACACCGATGAAGGATGATGATGATGATGATAATGATAAGGATGATGATGGCCATATGATCTCGGGGACCGTTTGGGCCTTAAAGTTTTCCTGACATTTGTCTTACAGGTGAGGAAAAAGCCCGATAAAACCACACCCAGAAAAACTGCCCCGACCGGGGATCGAACCCGGGCCCGCTGCGTGATAATGCTGCACGCTACCTCGAAACCACAGCGGTGGACACACGCACACACACACACACACACACACACACACACACACACACACACATGCATATATATAATTCTTTTGTACATGTGTTTGTCACTGAACTCCTAATAAACGACTTGACCGATATTAATGACATTTTACGTGTGTGTCTGATTGGGTCCCTGATGGTTTAGATTCACAATTGGACCCTCTACAACCATTAGGTATAGGAGATCACCTGAAGTGAAAATTTAAAAAAATCGCTTTAGCGGTCACATCTTTCGATGTTTCACAACGAAACTCAGTGTATCCTATTAAAATAAACCGAGATAGGTATTATCCAAAAATGAGCGAAATCCGACAATAGGAAGTGGAGGTTTACCTGAAATCCGAAATTAAAAACTGACTAGCAACCGCCATGTTTGGTTCGTCTCAGCGTATAGCATACAATTTCATTAACACTTAATATTTCATTTATTTAGGCGTAGCAACGCACGCCGGGTATTATATATATTGGAACCTATTTCAGAATAGTCTATACACTCCTTAAATGTTGTAGTTATGTAATATAGCGAAGAGACAAATTGAAAATTCCTCATAGCACCAGAGAAGTAATGAAACAGTTAGTTCTGATACTGAGTGATTAAGAAAAAGGGGTGAAATAAACGAGGACTTTGTTATTTAACTATCACAGGAGCAAGTTCTCCCTAAAATTCCACGAGAGCCCGTCATAATATCTTGAGCAGACGGAACGTTCTTGGAATGCACACGTGTACAGTGCAGTAATATTGCCAACTGACTCTACTTTGTAATTGCGACACCTAAATCAGACACTTGTCTTCCACTGCAGAACACCTACAGATGCACCTACATAAACAACTTTATTACAAGAAAACACACAAGACGTCTTAAAGTTTTAGTATCTCGTTACTGCTGCTTTAAAAAGTTCAAATAAGGGTAAAGATAGGTAAACACCAGTACAAATCATGGTAAAAATTCCTTTGAGAGGTTAGTCAGGATATTAAAACATCAAATGAGGGAAATTTTGAAGATGTGGCTGAATTCAAATACCTAGGAACAATAATTACAAACAGGAATAAGATAAGATAAAAGTTGAAAATTAAATGTATCTGTTGACAGGTGCCGTCGTCCTCAACTTTGTTATAATGATGTATACAAAATATTAACTGGAGGCATTTCGGAAGTTAACATCCATCATCAGCAGATTGAGCTTCTGCTACTCGTTGTTGTTTACGACGATCTAGACTCAGTGTCACTTGCTGCTACAGACACTTGGAACATCGTTGTAAACAACAACAACAACGAGTAGCAGAGGCTCATCCTGCTGATGATAGAAGTTAACTCCGAATGGCCTCCAGTTAATATTTTATATACATCATTTTAACAAAGTTGAGGACGACTGCACCTGCCACAAGGTACATATTTTAAGTTTTTGTCTTATGATGTTCATAATAAACATGGCGAATATGATAATGACAATTGTGATGGCCACATGATGTTCGGGGACCGTTTTTATCTTATATCCTCCAGACAGTCATCTAACAAATGAGGAAAGACACCGGGGGGGGGGGAAATCTTACAGGAAACATGTCCTCTCAAAAACGTATTAAAATTATATTTGGTGTATTTAAAAACTAAACTGACCTTGTGTAAATCTCTATTAAGATTTATCCTTATATATTGAGTGTCGGTGACTCTCGAAAAGTAATGAACAACAACCCAGAGGTTTTGAGAGGAAAGTCCTCAGGAGGATGTTTGGACCAGTGAGTGTGGTGAATAAGATACAATCACTAATTTTATTCCTTATTCACAGACCTGACGTTGTTAAGTTTAAGAACGTAACTAGATTGCGTTGTGTTGGAAATATTATCAGGATGGCAGATGACAATCGTATAAAAAACTCATACTAATGAAACCTGAAGGAAGTAGAAGAATGGGCAGACCGAAGTTGAGATGGTTAGATGGAATAGAAGAAGAGCTTAAGAAGCTTGGTGTTAGACTGTTAGAGGATGGAGAAGAAAGGCGTTGGACAGGGATAATTGGAGGAAGATCTTGTCAGCAGTCAGGACTCAAAATAGCCTGTAGTGCCATCTATGATGATGAAAGTATTTCTTTTTATTATATACAACTTTCTTCATTAGAGGATTGCCTCAAGGACAAAGTGATAACAGACAATTAATTTTTGCAATTGATGAAATACATTTTGTAAATACATTTAATTTCTTTTTAAATTGTAGGCGTAATTGAAGTATACATAGGCCTACTATAACTAATTTTCCACATTGATTTTAACAACGTGAAATATCTACATGACCACCAGAAGAATGGTTACATGTCTACACAGATGGATCTACTATTGATAACAACTCAGGATCAGGAATTACATGTGCATTATTTTCATTTTATCAACCAGCAGGATACCACACACAACAAATTTTGATGCGGAAGTAACGGCTATTCATATTTCACTCCAATAATTACTATACAGAATAAATAAATTTCAAAATGCTGTCATACTCTCTGATTCTAAGGCAGCAATATATGCAATAAATTCACACAAAATGAAGTCAATACAAATTAAAGAGTGCTACAAGATGATTCAACAACTTCAAAAACTACAGAATAGAATGCAATTGCAATGGATACCTGCACATTGTGGAATTGCTGGAAATGACACTGCTGATTTTCTTGCGAAAAAAGGCTCCAATCTAATTCAAAATACTACTAAAAGCTTACCTTTCACATCCATAAAAAGAATAATTAAAAACAAATATAAAACCAAACAAAACCAAGACCTATGTAATAAAGCCAAAGACAAAAAATGGAATATTTTAGTAAAGAAGCCAGATATTATTCCAGAAATTCCACGTAAAACTACAGTAGCAAAATTTAGACTGCTTACAGAACACGACTATTTGGCCAAACATTTATATAAAATAGGAATCTACACGAATCCAAATTGTCCTCTATGCAACAAAGACGAAGAAATGAACGAAGAACATCTACAAACCTGTGAAGTATTACCTGTTGGATCCACCATAGAGAAATATTGGAGAGCAAGAACGCTAATGGCTTCATTGACAAGGCCCAGCATTTGAAAACAACAACAACATATCTACATGAATGTTTCTTTATGTCTTTTAAAATTTCTAATCATCCAATCGATCTTCATAAAATGTGTACATTCATGTTTTCAGGTACGCCGAATGTCTAGCCTTTATATATTGTCCTCTAAAACCATTAGGTGTAAGATTTCACCTGAAACGAAAATTTAAAAATCGCTCTATCGGTCGCAATTTTCGATATTTTTCAACGAAACTCAGTATATGCTATTAAAATAAACGGAGGTAGGTATTGTCAAAAAAATCAGCGAAATTAGACCATTATAAGCGGTGTTTACCTGAAATCCGAAAATAAAATTGACTAGCAACACCATATTTGATTCGTCACAATGTATATACCGTACATATGTATATGCAGTTTTTAATTTACGGCGAGTGTTTAGCCGCTATCTATTATGCTCCATAGGTAATATATTTATTTAGACGTAACAGAGTACGCTGGATATTAGTTATTCTTCTGTACATGTTGTCACTGAACTCCTCCTAAACGACTGGACCGATTTTGATTAATTTTTCTCTGTGTCCTTGATTAGGTCCCTCGATGATTTAGATTCACAATTGGACCCTATAAACCATTAGGTGTAGGAGTTCACCCGAAGTGAAAATTGAGAAATCGCTCTAGTGGTCACATTTTTCGATGTTTCACAACGAAACTCAGTATATCCTACTAAAATAAACCCGGGTAGGTATTATTCGAAAATGAACGAAATCCACAACTAGAAGAGGAGGTTTACATGAAACCCGAAATTAATAACTGCCTAAACGACTGGACCGAATTAGATGAAATTTTATGTATGTGTATGTGTTGTGTGTGTGTGTGTGTGTGTGTGTGTGTGAGGAGAGAGAGAGAGAGAGAGAGAGAGAGAGAGAGAGAGAGAGACAGAGATGATGTGTGAGAGAGAGAAAAAAAAATGAGAGATGAGAGAGAAGAGAGAGAGGAGAGTGAGTTTGAGTGGGTCCCTGGATAGTTTAAATTCACAATTTGACTCGGTAGGTGGCGCTGCGATCGGGTTATAGGAATTTTTATGTCAGATACGTAGTCATCAGCATTACCGACAACAATGTGACGTCATCATGCTCGCTTCTTGAGGCACAACAGATGGGTGAGAGGTTTTCTTGCAAACTTATTTAATAATATCTAATTACGTCTTAATTAGTGAATTTTATGGTAAAAAAGTAACATTTTTTTATCGTTGGCCATGACACGAGAATAGAACGTTCGGGCAGGCCAACGTCTGCCGGTTACGCTAGTATGAAATAAAATATATGATGTCAGTTATTAGAATCAGTACGAAGATCGGCAATAATATAAAAATTGGATAAAGTAAGAAATAATACAATAAGAGAAATAATGAATGAAGAAAAAGATACTGTTTAAGAGATTGAAGAAATCTAAGATGGTATGGACATATAATGAGAAGAAGGGAACAAAAACAAACAAAGAACTACTGAAATGGATACCTCCTGGAAAAGGGAAACGTGGTAGACCAAAGCTAACGTGGATAAAAGGAATTCAAGACAACATGAATAGGAGAAATATGACAGAAGCAGACATGCAAACCGAGAAGTATGGAAGAAAAAAAAATGCATATTTTGTTCAGGATACTTGTGTAAATAACAGAAACGATCCTGAAATAAAAAAATATATATTAGAAACAGAGATATAACACTGGTCAACATGATTTTTGTCTCATGAGTACCAATTGTACTTAATGCAGTTTTTTATCGTGTTTTCAAATATGTATTCGGAATTTCTCCATCACCCACAGTCTTTTTTATTTCAGTTTCAATTAACGGATTTAAATAATTATTTTTTTAATAAACGTTGTTTCGTCCATTTTTCCGTTGTCCGCAGTGAGCGATGAGCACGGGGAACACTTTCATCAAGGGATTTCACCTATGGAAAAGAGATATCGAGACAAATGGAATCGTAATATGCTGACCGATTATTGTTGGATCATCAAGAGGGATGCTCCACAGGCGAAATATAGCAGAAAATCGTCATTTCTTACTTTCTAGGTGAGTCCGAATGTTCGAATATTATGTTGTTAAGAATGTAGAAAATATTAAAATGTTTGAAATTATAAATATCATCCGCTGTGGACTAGTGGTTATGTTCCTTGCCTCAGGTCCCGAGTGTCGCGGGTTCAATCCCGGCCGGGGTCGTTGGATTTTTTAGGATGGAAAAATCCAAGGAGCAAGTCCTCCGGGAGGGACTTTAAGCCGTGGGTCCCGAGTCTGAAGATTTTCAGGCACGTAAAAGATCCTTAAGCCTGAATGAAAAGGCCTCTAAGCAAAATTTACCGAATTTTCCCTAAGTAAGTTACTACCTTGGTTTCCTAGATGTCAGTATGTAGCGGAACGCTGACCACGGACCGCTCAAATGACATCTATACGAAAACAAGTGTAACTAAATTAGTATGGTTAAAAGTCTTCCCCGTAGGGGGAGAGCGCCTAAATCTCTGTTAAGGGAAACATGGGCTTACAAGAGAAGACAAGAAATTTTAAATGCCTGTATCTCGGAAAACTTGCGTGATGGAGAAAGCCCGATATCTCTTTTGAATTCAGGAGGAAAAAATACTATCAGAATCACATATTTTTCTTCCTCAGACAAAAAAAAAATGTTTTTTGTTGCTCATTGTATATGTTACTTTTTACCACAGTTTACAGCTCAAAGTAATATGGTAAGACTGTTATGTAGGTGAAAGCTACATTGTATCTATTTAATGGTGTAGTGTGTACATGTAAGAAATTCAATTTGCAATCTGAAACATGAGTTCGTTCTATTATGACATTTGTTGGCCTGGGGCAAACCACGAAAATGTAAGTCATTACTTTATAGCTGAGGTTTAGATTGCTTGTCAAAGATAGTGAGTCGTGTGTTGTAGGTAATAACAATTAAATACTCTTACTCAATTAACCGCACTGACATTTATAGCAATACAAACTCGCAATGAACAAATTGTGTTGGCTGCAATAGTAAAAATTTCCATAGCAAGAAATAGATAGACACAGGCTTTAAACATGCCAACATCAGAGATTATCTTCTAACGTAGGAGATCCTTTAATTATTGTCAATTACTTGCCAAATTAGTCTTGCTACATTAATGTCCAATTCAGCTGGCTTTCTTTCTAAACGTTTATTTTTAGTGAATTCCGAATGCTGCTCTATGAAATGATCTATAAAAAATACAAATATTTATCGATCATACCTACACTACAGTCGTCGGATCCCCGGCTCTGAAGTTAAGGTTATACGAGGGATAAAGGGAAAAACTCGCCCTCTACTGCCAATAAGGAAATAGTTGACTGTGAGTAGATGTCTGCCACAACCAATCACTCCTCTTGACGCAGCTATAGCGCGCTAGTAAGGTTTGAAATTGCTGAGATGTTGTCAGCTGTATGCCTGCTAACCGCATACATAAAGTGGTCCCTCCCACTGAATATCCATATCGGCAACACTGTCGTGAAAACGTCAGGGCCAGAGAATCAGTGGCTGGGGTATAGTAAACACAGAAAAAATCGCATTTTCGAAATAAAATTCAGCATCTATATACAGAGAAAAAAACGCCGACAACGGAGGTGAGGTAGTATTTTGAGATATGTTGATAATTTTTAATAAGGTACCAATATCCGGAAGATGACTAGTTAATTATGTCTCAAGAACCGTGTTAGTTCCAAATATTTGAAAACTTATTACTTGACAACCCCTCACTGGTACGGAACCTGTGATACCTGGCTTTGCAACGGAATGTATCTGCAACACGACGGAGCTCCAGCTCACTTCGATGCCAATGCGAGGAGACATTTGGATATTACGTATCCAGGTCCATGGATTGGCAGAGAGGGATCAGTTTCATGGCCTCCGACATCACTTGAACTTAACCCTCTCGACTGCTTTTTGTGGGGCGGCATGAAACAGTCTATCAAACTTCAGTAGAGTCATGTAAGGATCTTACAGTCCGAATCTACGCTGCTGCAGAAATAATTCAAATGAGGCCAGAAGTATTTGAACGTGTGCGCCAATCACTACACCGCTGATGTAAGCTCTGGAATGAGATGGGAGGTGGATATTTTGAAAACTTGATGTGACTGAGACAGTATTGTCAATTTTTGAGTCTTGAAATCCAACTACGGGACTCTTGAGAAGTTAGCTACTCACAGTGTGAAAAAGAAAAACATAATTTCCGGACATTAGTACCTTATTAAAAATGATCAACATATATCAATATTAAATTATTTTCAGTCTGATCATCTTACCTCAATATTAATGTTGATTTGTTCTTGGACATGTTTCAAAACAATTCTGTTTTATCGTCAGCTTGTCCAGACTGGTTATATTTATGTTGCACACCCTGGATGTCGATGTCAGCTTCAAGAACAAATCAACATTAATATTGAGGTAAGATGATCAGATTAAAAATAATTTAATTAAAAAAACTCAAAATATCACTTCCTAAAATTAAATATATATCAATATACCACCTCAACTCCGTGTCGGTGTTTTTTTGCAACACCCTATATAAATAGGCTAAGACAAAACAGTTTAAGTACCATTTTCTCCTCTGTTTGTCAATATATATATTTTTTGTTTTTGTTTAGTAGCTATAGACAAGCTTCAGTGTAATCAATAAAAAATTGGAAACAGTTAGCCCTGCCGTTTTTAACTGCAAGGCAGTGTTTATGAAAAATCCCCATGGTGCAAGAGTTAAATTTCTTACAGAGAACCATGTGTTTTACAAAGGTTATGTCCAAAAAATCTGACCTTTTAACTGCAAGGCTCTGAAATTCAGCATAAACGTTCACATAAATACTATAAAGAAGTAATACATGTAATGTAGACGATCATCCCGTCAGTGTAGAGATGACATATGGTCAGCATGTCTGGTCCACCAGCCGTTATAGCTGGTTTTCTCAAAGTGCAGCCGCTACTTATTGTAGCTACCCAAATTCCTCACAATGCTGGGTGCTAAATTAGTATTCTGTCACCCCTCCATCATCAGTTACACTCCAACATAAATATATACCCTGTATTTTTATGAATATGGCCTAATACAATTTAAAACTAACAATGTCTGATGTGTTATTTATGGTCGAAGTTCGACCACTTGGCGAACAAGGATGGTGAACTCCACGTAAAATTTGACATATCTATCTGCAAATGTTGGGCCCTAGACTCTTCTTTATTAGCAGTTACTAGACCAAGTTATTTTAAGACATCCAGTAGGCTACTAAACTACTACTAGGAAGAAGAATGTCGGTAAATTTTGCTTAGAGTTCTCTTTACTCAGGATTAAGGATTTTTATGAGCCTAAAAATCTTCAGATTCGGGACCCCATGGCTTAAAGTCCCTCCCGGAGGACTAGCTCCATGGATTTTTCCATAAAAATCCATCGATCCTGGCCCGGTTTAAACCCGCGACCGTCGAGACTAGAGGCAAGGAACATAAACACTAGTCCACCGCAGACGACAAAATTTGACACAGGCCTACAGTCAGATTTAACCCAGGAAGTTACTGTGTGTTTGGAATAGGGAACTGGGTTGCCGTTTAACAGAATTTTCTAGATAGAAATCCTTAAATAAAACTGAAGATTGCAGACAGTAGGTACATAGTTGTAAGTTGTAGCCGTCCAAACCACCCTCTCTTAAAGAAAAAAAAACAATTACCACTTGTCACTGAGCTCATGCAGATCTGTACTATCCTGTGTGAAAGTGTCGACTCTCATATTTACTATAAAACTAGTTTGCATGTCGTAAAAGAAAAACTGTGTTTTTTAAATGTATAGTACATAGATTTGGAAAAGTACTGCTAACCTTGTCTCTCGTCCCCTCCCTAAACAAACAATTACCGTTATTTTGAGTTTGGCAACATCTACCCTCTGTACGTAGGGGGACGGCGTAGCCCATAGGGTCTGTAGTAACTTTCTGGGTTGAATTAGAGTTTTTAACACGTGAAAATTAAAGTTTCTTTCCAAACTGGAATGTGGACTATTAAAAATATTTTTAAGTGGCTACATCCCGTTTATATATATATAATAAATGCGCACAACGTGCAAAGAAGATTGTTCTCAGTCACTGCAGAGTTTCAACAATGATTCTGATCCCATCCTACAGTTTAACACATGATATTTCTCGCACTGTTCGCCACATCTTGCACACATGCAGTCTGGATTGGGCTCGTGGAATCTCTGGTTGCTGCAAAGCTTATGGTGAAATCCATGCACAGCGAGTCTGGTCACTGTGTGGCGCAATTCATATCCTTCCTGAGTCCATTCATGGTTTGTCATGGCGTCAGTAATATAGAATTCTTCCCATATTTTGCGTTTCTTCTCGTGGAGTTCTTGCAGGAGGTCCTGGTAAGCTGGTGTCACTGGTAGTAGGAACTTTAGCCTCAGCTCTTCTATGTAGAATGGTTCTCTGGAGAGTTCATATACAAGTCGTGAGGGCGTGTATCTGGAGAGACAGAGCACCCTTTTTAGGTATGTGGCTTTTAGTTTCTCTAATTTTTCTAGGTTCGTTTTCTTTAAATGGACCCATATGTTCTCTAACCCATATGTTGCAACGGAATCAATTTTAAGTTAAAAAAGTTGTAGGGCTGTTTCAAGTGAGAGTTAGTTTATTGACTTAATGTCGCTTATTGGTCTTATCGCAGCATTTACTCTGTCATTACATGGTTTGTAAACACGCTTCCCTGTGTTTGGAAAGTGACTCCCGATACGTGAAGCTAGTTACTGATTTTACTACTTTTCCATCGAGGCATATATATATAGTATATATATATAATTATAAAAGTGTTGAAGATGAAAAGTAAATTAAAATATTAATTTATTTTGTTGTAATCCTTAGGTTAGTTAGAATGGAATTCATCATATAGCAATCAATTACGAAAAGTAACTTCGAGTTTCTTAACCAGCAAAAGAATGTAAGTGTATGTGCGTGGTATGTCATCCCGAAGTTTCTAAAAGTGTTAAAATAAATATACAGATAATAGAAAAGGGGAAAAAAACTTACAAGGGAACTGCAAAATTATAGGCTTTCACGGCCGGAGTCTTGATTCTTGTTTAGTTGATCTTCCGGGCTAAACGGTCGTAGTCAAGTTTTTTTAACTCGACGTTTCGTCAACTGCTGCAGTAGACATCCTCAGGAGATTCTGTGAACTCCTCAAGTTTCGCCTACATACTGGATAGAGGAAGGAAACACCAGTAGATGAAAGTCGAGTTTCAGCAAAACTGAATCACGTCCATTTAGCTCGGAAAACCAACTAAACAAGAATTAGAAGGGAACTGCTGAAACCTACCTTGAAATTTCTTCCAGAGAAGCTTTGTGATATGCAAAAGCCGTGTCCAAAAGGTATCTGTCGTTTTAACTGTAAGACACAAAATAGAAGCCAAAGTCTAGTAATGGCAACCCTCTGTGCGTAGTAGATGGTCTCCTTGTTGAACCTTAATTTTGTAATTTGTATACTGGCATATATTGAGGATCTTTTTTTGGGTTAATTTGCGATCTCAGTTCTTAGACAATGCTGAGAAAATATAAAAGTTTATTACTCTCACTAATAAATATTTAAAGTCATTATTTAATCGGGCATCGAATCCAGGCCGTCCGAGTTATCCTGGTACCCGCCTCATTAAACACAATAGCAAATTCACAGGGGTATAATTAATCGCAGAAATTGTTCTATTCTTTTATGATCTTGAACACATGCCAGTGAATTATACGTTACAAAATTGAAACGTGCTGAGAAACAAGTGCTAATTATTTACAACGCCATCTTTGTTGCAAAACATTAATCCAAAGAAAACTTGGCATTCACTCAGTTTAGAAATCAAGAATATTAAAAAAAATAATTAATGTAGCAATACAAAACTGTTTTTAAGAAAATATGGTACACGCGAAAATAAGTTTAAAGAAAAAAATCAGTTAATGAAAGTTCCCTTATAAAACAAACAGAAGAAAACATAAAATTCAAGAAATTCGCTTAGGCCTATCATCCATCGAATCACCACACACTTAAAAACAAATTAAAAAGTTTAACATTTGGCACCGTAGAATGAATACAGCCTCAATAGGGTAATTAAAACCAACAAAAGTAACAATTTTTCTTGTAAGCTCATATTTCCCTTAACGGAGATTTAGGCGCTCTCCCCCTACAGGGAAGAATTTGAACCATACTAATTTAGTTACACTTGTTTTCGTATAGATGTCATTTGAGTGGTCCGTAGTCAGCGTTCCGACTCATACTGGCGTCTAGGAAACCAAGGTAGTACTAGGATGGGAAAATTCGGTAAATTTTGCTTAGAGGCCTTTTCATTCAGGCTTAAGGATCTTTTACGAGCTTGAAAATCTTCAGACTCGGGACCCACGGCTTAAAGTCCCTCCCGGAGGACTTGCTCCTTGGATTTTTCCATTCTAAAAAATCCATCGACCCCGGCCGGGTTTGAACCCGCAACCCTCGGGACCAGAGGCAAGGAACATAACCACTAGTCCACCGCGGCCGGTTATTATTTATTTAAGGAGAGAAAAAATCGGAAATTTATCAGATCAAATGCAGAGATTGTGACAAAATTTATATAGGAAATGCAAAAATAAAATTGAGAACCAGGGTGAAAAAAACGTTTTAGAAGTGTCAAAAATTGTGACGTTGAAAAGGCAGCAGTAGCTTCTCATGTTTGGTCTGAAAAATATATAATTGGTATAAAAGACGGTTTAATGAAACAAATAGAAAAATCAAAAAAGATCACAGTTTGGAGGGGGGGGGAAATTCGCATTAAATAAAAACAAGAAAGAAGATCTTATCAATTTCGAAATTCCCTGGAATTTGATTTAATTCGGAGGTTCATCGGTCCACCAACAGAGTGAGTAAGATGCAGTTTTCCTGAACGACTTAACATCGGTCGATATATTACTAACAATGAAATCACATACGTTACGAAACCGGTATAATTAGAAGACTGGATAAGATGTGAGGTATAAAGAATATAAATTTAAATATGAAGAACATTTGTTTTGAAACGTGTTCCATCCATAGTAATTCTGCCTGAGGGCAGGTCTTTCACTGCAATCATAGCATTTTCATGCCATGCTTTGCAGTTTTACTAGGGAATTATAGGTGTGGTAGCATCCCGTTGCTTTCCACACTGGTGAAGGACGGTGATGATAATAATAAGGATGATGATGATGATGGCCGGGTGATTTTTGGGGACCGTTGGGCCCTAAGCTTCCTGACATTTGTCTTACAGGTGAGGAAAAACCCCCGAAAAAGCCTCACCCAGGAAACTTATCCCGGCATGTTAAGATCCCAAATTATAATTTTACAGAGTGTAACAAAAACATTTCTTTATTAAAAATTCTCAAGTGTATTAAAAATATTAAGTTCACGCAAGAATTACGTAAAATAAGCGAATTCCTCAGCACGTCGAATTTATGGTTTTAATTTTGTTCGTTTACGGATTTTTTTACCATGGCCACCAGGCTGTCTTGTGGCATTTCTGGTATTGTCCCCTGAAATTGACGGAATTTTACCCCACTTCTTAAATTGGGGCTCCTGGAAGGCAGAGTTATGTTACCCCGATGATATTATAGTTGATGAATGTTAATGGCGCGCCTGGACTTAACCATCTTCATTACAACTCTGGGTAGGACAAGGCTTCCTTCGAATTTTTCTCCAGGCTTCTATAGGCCTATCAGTTCGGTTAAATTACACTGAGCAACAAAAAAATAAACTTTTTTTTTTGTCTCAGAAAGAAAAATATGTGATTCTGATAGTATTTTTTCTCCTGAATTCAAATATGATATCGGGGTTTCTCCATCACGCAAGATTTCGACAGACAGAATTTATAATTTCAAACACTTTAATATTTTCTACATTCATAACTAAACAATATTCGAACATTCGGACTCACCTAGAAAATAAGAAATGACGATTTTCTGCTATATTTCGCCTGTGGAGCATACCTCTTGATGGTCCAACAATAATCGGTCAGCATATTAGGATTCCATTTGTCTTGATATCTCTTTTCCATAGCTGGAACCATTTGAGTTAGCTCATTTGGTTTATTTTACAATGGACAAATGGACAAAAAAGTTTATTAAAATAATTATTTAAATCCATTGATTGAAATTGAAATAAAAAACTGTGGGTGATGGAGAAATTCCGAATACATATTTGAAAACACGATAAAAAAACTGCAATAGGTACAACTATTGGTACTCATGAGACAAAAAATCATTGGACCCATGAACAAAATCATGTAGATCTCTGAAAGTATGTTTCACTTCGGCATGCAATGTGATACCATAAAATCATCATCATCTTCACGGTGATGCTTCTAGAAAAATGATTAAAAAAGATCTTCCTAATTATCATTTCAAATAAAATCGAACTTCAATGAATAATATCAACGCAATTTATATCATATTCTTGTTAAAGGTTTTCTATTAGGATGGTTCATCTAAAGGCAGATTCAATTATTCTAAAAAAGATAATGAAACCTCAAATCAAATTGAAATTGTGAAAAATTAGCAACAACATAAAAAGGCTGAGTGTGTTAAATATACTATGTTGTCAATTATGAAATATTTAAAAATAAAATTAGGGTTTTTCTTTACAAAAGACTTTATAATTTATAATTTAAAAAAACGTCAAGCTCCTAGGCAGCCTCATTAAATGTTGAAACCAATTTATGAGAGGTTGTTGAAATCTATATTTTATCAGTCACTTAATTGAATTACTCCGTAACATAGAAAAAATATTCCATTATAAATTATAAATATGATACCATTATAATAATTTACAGGTTTTATCTGATTTTGATTCTCACTGCGATCCGACACATTTAAATAAAAGACACGATAAATTATTGTTTCTTCAATTTATGGGTTAAGAAGATTTCTGCATACGGATTTTTATATTATATAGGAGACCCATTGGGGTAGTAGGAGGTTAAAGGTCCCACTTTTTGTAGACAATCGGGCACTTGGTGTCAGCCGGGTTGTTAGCCCTGCGTGACGGCCGCCTTTACCCTAGAAACAAGCGTCCCGTTACTCATTTCAGTTAGAGGCTGAGTCGACGCCAGGGCCATTGTTCCAACAGAAGGTTTGGGTCAGTTTAAAAATCCTGACCCCACCGGGACTCGAAACCTCTCATATATAGATATATATATATATATTATATATATATATATATTAAAAAACTTTTCACGATAGGATATAAGTTCCCTAATTCTATATCAAACTTCATTAAATATAGACCAAATTTCTCATTCCAAGACGGGGCCTAAAATTATACAGCAATAGCAATACGGAATCTGGGTCGTCCAAGTAAGCATTAAAATGAGTCAATTTAACTGTGGGGCACGAAGTAGCGTAATTTGTTAAGACAATACGCTTCAAGTCAGTAGGTCGAGGGTTCGAGTTCCGGTGGATCAGGAATTTTATACAATTCCAAACCTTCCGGCGACACACTTGAATCAGCCTGTAACGGAAATGAATAACAGACTCTTGTTCTGGAGTTAAAGTGGCCGTCACGCAGGGCTTGACAAACCCGGCTGACATCTCGTGCCGATTTTCTAAAAAGGCGAGACTCTTAATCTCCTACTATCCAAAGGGGTATGGAGGCCTGTATTGAAATCACTTACAACTTTTAACATATACACTTGTAAATATAGACAGGAGCAGGAGATTTCCCCTAAACCTTAAAATGAGGATGATGATGAAAAAATATATTCCAATTAGAACGTTATGATTATGTCAATATAATTTCCTGAGCAGATATTATTTAAAATGCTAGGGCATTCGATAAGTAATGGCAATGCTGCTATAACAACACAAAACGATTTTATGTAATTTTTTTGACATCACGAACTTACTTTTATAGCCTCTTGCCAAGTCAACTATACGTTGCCAAATCCTTGGAAGACGCCGCAATCCATCCACAGCACCATTTCTGGATATCTCTCTCACCTGATCGATCTAAAGGTTTCTGGATATCAACTTTTGATTGAAAATCGAAATGCCTCGTAGAAGTTCTTTGATCTTTAAAATACGTTATAGTCACAAGGCGCGCATGTCCTGTGAATTTGGTGGATTTCCGAGTACTTCCACAATTCCACCTTCAAAACAAAATTCTACTGAAAATCTATTTAATAATAATAATAATAATAATAATAATAATAATAATAATAATGCTTTATTTTAGCTGGCAGAGTTAAGGCCATAAGGCCTTCTCTTCCACTCAATCAGGGAATAGTAAAATTATACAAAAATTACGTACATATTACAATTTTAAGATATTATTAAAATACAGACTAAACAAAATACAATGATGATGTGATCTAATACTAGCTAATACTAACAAAAAACATTGAATATAATAAAATTAAAATGTTATAAAAATAAAGTAAGTAGCTTCCTATATGATTATTAATGGAATGCTCTATATAGTTGTTATGCAGTTAATGTTTTCATTGTGTCGAACTTAGGATATCAGTTAATTTGGATTTAAATAATGATAGCGATTGACAGTCCCTGACATGACTGGGAAGTGAGTTCCATGCTCTAGCCATAGATATTGTGTAAGATTCAGAGTACAGACATGTCCTGTGCTGTGGTGTCACTTACTAAATGTGAGAAACAGTGAATGTATTTACAAAATATTGCTATTTCGAGACGTTCAAGATTACAGATAATAGAACAAAGACTACTCAACAGCATACTACAAGATTAGAGTGGTCACCACTAGGATCGCTGATTTACAGCAGTGTTGTCATTACTGTACTTATCGAATGCCCTAGTAAGTCTTTGGTTAGACGGTCCACAAAAGAAAAAATAAAGGCCGTCAAAAGATTACATGGTTACAAGATACAAGAAGGTCAATGGTGAGAATGGGTTGTAGAAAGGAAGATTGGGAAGATAGGTATAAATAGAGGGGGAAATATTTAAGTAGTTTCATACAAGAATATGTTGTAACTATGTTAATAATAATAATAATAATAATAACAATAATAATAATATAATGATAATTAGTTATTTATTTACAATACAGAAAACTGGTCAACAAGTGGCCTAAATTCGTTAATGGTCATGTGATGATGAGGATATATTTTTTGCTTTTTTCAAATCTTTACCCATCTTTCTGTGCCTAAGTTTTATTTTCCTTTCCACCCCGTCCCCATCTATCCAGCTCCATAATCGCCAGTCCTCTTGTTCTCATTCCTGCTCTTATTTCTTGCATCCACGAGTTGTGAGGTTCTTCCTTTCTTTATTTTCCCAGGTGGCAGGACACCAACACCCCCAGTGTTTTTGGGTAGGAGGCACATTTCTTCTTTGCATTCGTCGATAATAATAATACTAATAATCATTTATAATAAAAATAATAATAATAATAATAATAATAATAATAATAATCTCTATCTATCTTCGGGTTTTTACAGCTGCTGTCGTCTTCCCGTGCCAAACCTCCAAAGCCTACGGTCTTGGGCATCTTCGATGCTTAGCCCTCTAGCTTGCATTACTGTCTTCATGTTTTCCTTCCATGTTAACAATAATAATAATAATAATAATAATAATAATAATAATAATAATAATAATAATAATAATAATAATAATAAAAATAATAATAATAATAATAATTCTATCTGTAATGTTCTTTCTGAAGGCAGGCCTTTCACTCCAATTATAGCATTTTCATGCTATGCTTAGGCAGCTTTACTAGGGAATTATAGGTGTGTAGCTTCCCATTGCTTTCCATAGGGTGAAAGATGATGATAATGATGGCCGGATGATTTTTCGGGGACCGTTGGACCCTAAGCTCCTGACATTGTATTACAAGTGACGGAAGATACCCGAAAAAAACCTCACTCAAGAAGCCTCCCCGGGCCTGCTGCATGACAAGGCAGCGAGCTACTTCGATAATAATAATCCATCCATCCATAGTAATTCTGCCCGAAGGCAGGTGATGATGATGATGATAATGATCAGGATGATGATGATGATGATGGTGGCCATATGATTTCGGAGACCGTTTGAGCCTAATGTTTTTTTTTACATTTGTCTCACAGGTGAGAAAAAACCCCGATATAAACCTCATCCAGAAAACTGCCCCGACCGCTGCGTGACAAGGCAGCACGCTACCTCGAGACCCAAGCAGTGAACCAAAATAATAATAATAATAATAAAATAATAATAAAATAATAATAATATCAAATAATAATAATAATAATAATAATATCATTTTGTTCTTATTAAGGTAATATAATATGATACTGTGCAATATTAGTAGATATAAAATGATATATTTTAGAGCCAATTTTACATTTTTTAAAACTTATTTTAATTGTCTAAATCGACATAATTTTGGGACTAAATTCCCAACTTCACTTCTAACTAATAATATAATATCATGATGATAATATCTGATTCATATTATCATAATATGAATTAATTTGTTGTTACATATGAATTAAGATACAAATGAAGTAGGAAAGTGAACTTGGAATGAATGAGTAAGTTCTTCAGTAAGAAGTGGCACTTAATTTGTTCTGCTCCACCTTTCCACATCAGACGGCACTAAACTGGGAGAAGGTTTTGGATTTATGTCTTTAATATGAGAGAAGAGGCTTTTATTAAACCAATCAGCACCCGCCTTTTACTAACAAATGATTGCACAAGCAACAGGTATTAATATTTCAAGCAACCAATACAAATTGCAAGTTGTTTTCAACACAATTGTTGGAGGCTTACTAATTTTTCATTGATCTAATCTTATTTAGAAAAGTCACCCCTTTTATGTAATAACTAGAGACCGGATGTTAGGAAAAATGCCTACAGTTATTTATTATAGATATTGTAAAAGTAACTTCAAATAAGTTCATACCGACGACCTTAGAGTTGTTTTCAATGAAGTTAATTTTGCCTATAAATGCCTATTTCAGCTTACAATGCCTATAAATGCCTATTTGCCATTTTTTCTCGAAATTATCTTAGTATTCCAATGAAATTAATTGAAATGAACAAAATTCATGACACATATCATTGCATAGTTTTTTTTTTTTTGCCTTTAGAACAGGTTGTTTTACGATGCCTAAGAACGGAAAACAGTAAAAACTGGCCAATTTCGTGAAAGAATTTGGTGCGGAAATATTCTCAAGGGACGTTTCAATATTGTTTTGCAAAGTGTATAAAATGTCAGTAATTTTACTTAAAATATTTCACTTTTTTTAATTTTGAAGTTTTACTATAATGTTTTAATTATTATAATACTAAAAGTAATAATGATTAAATTAGTATATAAGGAATTAATTTATATTTTATTTGGTAAATTATTTTTAGGAATTAGGCAAAGATTTATTCGCCTGTTTATCAAAAACATCGCTTCAAACATAATCCTAATAAAGATCCAAAATTTCATCATCTTCTAATATTGGATGGGGAAGGTAAATCGATTAAAGCGTTGAATTGCGCGAGGACGTTAAATATTTCGCAGCACGTACACACTGCAAAACATAAGTCTGCTCTTTATAAAAATGCAAAACAAGTTCCAAAATCATCTCAGATATCTTCGTATGTTATTTATAGTATATGTTTAGCCTATATACTTTACGTAAGGCTGTAAACATTTATGTTGTAATTAATGTTTTGTAAGAGCCTATTTTGAATTTTTAGTGCCTATATTAATAATTTTAGTGTCTTTTTGCCTGCCTATTTTGAATTGTTTAAGTGCCTAACATCCGGACTCTAGTAATAACACTGACTGGTAAAAAATAAAAAATAAATTATAGAGTTATATGAGAGGTAAAAGTCGGCTGTAGGCTTAGAGCTGGAACTTCGAACCGTACATTGGTAAGACTATGGTTTTTGTGTAATGTTAACATTCGAAATATGTACATTAGAATGGTTCTAAGAAATAAACGTGGCAGCACCAAGATGGAAATGGAAAAACTAATGTCAAAACTATAATGGATGATAGGAATTTGGAAGAAGGAGATTGGAATGATAGAGATAAATGAAACTTAAGGACGGCAAACCTATAAGGGGGGGGGGGAAATCCGAAGAAGAAAAAGAAGGAGTAGAAGATGGATAAGAAGAAGAAGGAGAACAAGAAGGAGAAGAAGAAGGAGAAGGAGGAGGAGAAGAAGAGAAGAAGGAGAAGGAGAAGAAGAAGGAGAAGGAGGAGGAGAAGAAGGAGAAGAAGAAGAAGAAGGAGAAGGAGAAGAAGAAGGAGAAGGAAGGAGGAGAAGAAGGAGAAGAAGAGAAGAAGGAGGAGAAGGAGAAGAAGAAGGAGAAGAGGAAGGAGAAGGAGAAGAAGGATAAGAAGAAGGAGAAGAAGAAGGAGAAGGAGAAGAAGAAGGAGATAAAGGAGAGAAGAAGAAGAAGGAGAAGAAGAAGAAGAAGAAGAATGGTCCTTATTTTCGAATTTTCGTATTTATTCCGCGCACCCTCTTTTTTTCCTTCGGTTGCTAGAAGTAATTTAAAGATAATTTTCTTGAAATTTAAGATGAGGAACCCGTGTCGCATTTAGCTAAGGAAGGAGCGACATTGAAAAGAAAATATGGATAAAAGTGGTAATTATTTATGATATCAACAATTAATTTAATTAAAAATCTGTATTTGAATATATTTTTTTTTATTTGTTTCACTTGTTTAAGACAATAGGAAAACAAATAAGCAATACTCTTGTTGTAAGTTATTATTTTAATATTTGTAAATTTAAGTCCAATGCTGCACGGTTCATTGTTAATTTATTGTAATTAACTTTGATTCTTTAACAAATTGGGCCAAAAGAAAAAAATAAATAGAGAATGTGCTATGAAATCAGACGACATTTTAATACGAGTCTAAAATACTACCACCTGGCCCAACTCTCCCGGTTCTAAAGACTTACATATACGCACTGTATATATATATATATATAAAAGTAAAGGAATGGAGAGTTAAATAAATTTGATTATAGATTATTGAGATTGAAGTGGGAGAATAACATTAACCTTGATTTGAGGGAATGAATGGAAAACATTTGTTGCAAATTATAGGATAGGGCTGTATGGAGAACTCATGTCCGCGCGGCCATGAACCTGCTGTTTCCATAGTGCCAATGTATTAGTTGTGCATTATTAAACCAGTCGGAAATACGTTAAATCAAATTGAAATAAACAGTTTTCTTTAATCATTAGGAGTTATTTATAAAGATTTATTTTTAAGAGGGTAGAATTTGAATTTGAATATATATAAGTTACGATTTGATTAAATTGCATTTCTTCTTTATTGCCATCGGCTACAGCCGCTCCTACTCCCGTTTCGGCTTTAGTCCATGGAATAATAAACGTATATCCATGATCCTCTTTCATTCTCCATTCGTGCCACATGTCCTGTCCATCGCAGTCTACGAGATTTAACTGTTCTTATTATATCTGGTTCCTTTAGACCTAAAGCTCATGTAGCTCATTGTTATGTAGTTTTCTCCATTCGCCTGTCTCTTCATCTCTCTTTGGTCCAAAATGTTACTAAGAACTTTATTCTCAGATACTCGTAATCTTTCTCCTCCCTTAAAATAAAAGTCCATGTTTCTCATCCATATAACATAACTGGGAAAATAACATTTTTATCTATTTCCTGTTTAACGTTTTTTTGAGAGAAATTTGGGCATGAGTCCCTGTAATGCATAATAAAATGTACTTCCATAATTGAGCCTATGTTTAAGTTCTTTGTGCACCTCATTCCTATTTGTAATTATTGTTCCTAGGTATTTGAATTCAGCCACTTTTTCAAAATTTCCCTCATGTATCATTAAGTGTCTATTTCCATTATAAAATGTAGCTATTTCTATGTGTGAATATATACTTGGTTTTATTGATATTTACTTCCAGTGTCTGCAATAAATGGTAATTTTAATTCTAAAATGCGTCTTTCAAATAAATATTCGTTTTCATAACATTTAGAAAATGCTATTTGTAGTCTTCAATACTAAAACATTACTTTCAATCGCGCTTTTTTGTTATGTCGAATCTTTTGTTTCTCTCTAGTACGAAAATCATCCGCTAGGAAGCAGGTGAGAGTTACTTGTCAGTTATGGCGATGTTTACGCGGGTTCTTTTTCGCATTCGACTGAAATGTGCAAGTAATTTTAATATTATAAACGGTGTGAAATCGGTGTGTACGCGAGCAAATAATAATATTGCATTAATACTATGTGATACAGAAGTGTGCAGTGTATTTTCTTGGAAATTTAGCTACAGGTAAGTTGTGTAATCCAAAACTTGTGTATCTATTAGCTTGCTTCATAAGTTTCCGAACGATCCCGAACCTAATGTTATGTGTCTAGTCGAATTATGATTCTTCATGCTGACCTACATTCACAAAAACTATAATGATTTCATTAAATTTTGAAAGTCGCGGATTCAAATCCGACTGCACCGCATTCCCAAGAATAACGATTATAAAAATTCAGGTAGTGGGGGGAATTGAACATCTACCACAACTTACATGTAGCCCTGAACTTGCTACTTAAAATTGCCACCTGTTTCGATTCATGGCCAATTTCTTGCTTAAAATTTTGAAAACATTGAAGTTATGGAAGTGGGTCTCAACGAATTCTTTGCATCAAAAACCAGAGACTGGTGCCGGGATGATGAATCTGGTTCAAATATGGCTCAAGATTGTAGAATCCGAGAGTCTGTACCTTGAAAAAGAAGTTTAATTTCCGATAGGGCTATTAATTATGGCTTTCAGGTAAACCCCCATTTATAATTGTCGGATTTCGCTGATTTTCTTAGACTAACTTTCTCGATTTGTTTTACTGGCATAACCGAGTTTCGAAAAATCGAAAATTGCTGTCTTTTGAGTGATTTTTTAATTTACCCGCTTTTCCCGCACGCCTAATTTTCGATTTTGTTGGTTAGAGGATTCGACCATATGTTTTGTAATTGATATATTCGAGTGTTGTGTAACAAAATATGCTGGTCACTGAAGTTTCAACGCACACACAAACACATATAGCCTATAATTATTAAATTCATCATCATCATCATAGTACATTCACGAATTTAGGCAATTTTTTTGACCTGTTTCGGCCTCAAGAGAAACACCATCCAGAAGTCTTTTGAGTGGACGTCCTGGTCTTCATCTTCCTGCAGATTGATATCTTAACATTTGTTTGGGTATCCTGTGATCTTCCATTCGATGAACATGTTGCAACCAACTTGACTTATAATCAAAAATGTTGTTTTCTAAAGGTTCCATGTGTAATTCTTCTAAGTTGTCTTCATTTTTTTTTTTTGTGTGTGATCTAGTAAGTGTGTATCCTGCAGTCCTCCGAAAGTATCTCATTTCAGCAGATTTAAGTCTCTGTATATCCTTCTGTTTCAACGTCCATACTTCGCTACCATACAAAAGAGTTGGAAGAGCCAGTGTTTTATACATTTTTAGTCTTGAATGTTTTTGAACTGACTGTGGCTTGAAGGTAGAATTTATTAACCATAAAATTTATAAAAATGTAATTATTAAATTATATATATAGCAGGATTCACATTGCTTCACATCTTCTTGCGCCAAAATAATCTACTGTCATTCTCCTGTCATTCCAATCTCCATCGTCGAATCCTTTTTCCCTCATGCTGCTCAAAAACACCATCAATCCACGTAATTTTTGGACATCCACTTTCTTCAACTACCAAGTGGGCAACTAATATACATATTCTTCTTAGGAACATGTCGTTCTGTCATTATTTTTACATTGACCTATACATCGACTTATGGCATATATCATATATATATCAACGTCTACCATTGAAATTTGACATTAAATAATAAAGGAAAATATGTCATGAGAAAAAAAAAAGAAAGAAAAAACTTTGACCTATGTTCTTTTGTAACAAATATGGTTTCATTATCATCAACAACAACAACAATCACGGATTAAGCCCATGTGGCTTGTTCCGGTCTCATAAATTCTCATGTAAAAAGTTGAATCCATCTCTACTTTCGGTCTACCAACTTTCCTGTCTTCTTTTGGTTTGTAATTAAATATAATTTTTGGCATGCGTTCATCTTTCATTCTTTCAACATGTTCTTTCCAGTTTTTCTACATGGTTTCATAATACTTTTAATTATCCTTTTTTTGTGAAATTTGTGATTCTCTTTGCTACATCAGCCTCATCATGAAGTGTTAAATCATAATTCAATTAATTAAATTCATTTACTCGTTGTAAAATATCACCATTCAATACAATTTTGCTAGGTAGGCCTGTACGGTATTTTCCACAAAATGCCATCACTTTAGTTTTGTTTGAATTGATTTCCACATTAATATTATGTTATGTAGAATACTGTAAATCTGTTTCTTTTGGAGTTATTAATATCAAAATAATCTGCAAAAAGTAGGAGTCATTTTAGGTACTCTTATTCTGAATATAACCATGTAGATAAATATAAATAAATAGATATATAAATACAGGGTCTCTCTAAGTTGCCATCCATTTTAATGGAGGAAGGCAATGGCTGAAAAAATCAATGTTATTGTGAAGTTTTACAACACATTCTACTGCCCTTTCTACACGATAGTCATCTAGGGGTAAACACACTTACTCCATCGTTCAGCTGTGAAACGAAATGTAGACCTTAACATTTAAACCGTTAAAAGCCTGCTGCTTCTGTGATAGATCGATTCCGTAAATCAAGCAGATGTAATAGGACGTGTTCGTAGAGTGAAACGTAGAAATTTTCCACACTGTGTTGCGAGTGACATTTCAAATCCCACTGAGGGCGTCGAGCTGATTGCGTTCGGACTATCACTAATAATTTGTACCCGCTGCACTGTTTCTGCTGATATACGCGATCGTCCATAACGTGCCTCATCACACAAACTGCCGGTATTACCCGTTTAAGGAGTAAGCGCAGTTGTTGACGGAGGGCACTGCAGTCGTGTTTATGCAGGAATAGAACACGTGACACTGTTATCTAAGAGTGCAGAGGGGGAATGGGACGTGGGACGCTGACAGTATACACTGCCTTATATGACGTCACGTGCAGCAACAAACAGAGCTTCGTAATTCTTCCGCCTGCAGAGGTATTTTGAATGACTAATACGCTTAAATTGTTTACAAACAGACGAATGTGTGCCTTTGTTCGGACTCGTTTACTAAATGTATTGATAAATTCAGCTCTGTATCTTCATATCACGATCAATTGCAACCCGTTCTTTCGTGCTAAACATATGCACTAAGCTGTCAGTGTATGCAAAACAAAAAAAAGTGTTTTCTTGGAGATGGATTTTTAGTTATAGATATACTGTATATATATATTATATGTTGATGTGTTGTGTGTGTGTGTGTGTGTGTGTGTGTGTGTGTGTGTGTTGTGTGTGTGTGTGTGTGTGTCCACTGCTGTGGTCTCGAGGTAGCGTGCTGCCTTGTCACGCAGCGGGCCCGGGTTCGATCCCCGGTCGGGGCAGTTTTTCTGGGTGAGGTTTTTATCGGTCCCCGAAATCATATGGCCATCATCATCATCATCCTTATCATCATCATCCTTCACCGGTATGGAAAGCAACCCGAAGCTACCACACCTACAATTCCTAGTAAAGCTGCAAGCATAGCATGAAAATGCAGTAAAGAACCTGCCTTCGGTCAGAATACTATAGATGGATATATATAATTTTCGGTGTCAACAAAAAATAAGATAAAAAAATATGTACAAAAATTAAAAAATATTTTTTCTTCTTCTTCTATGCCGCTACAGCCCAATATCGGGCCTTGTCCTTCTTTAGTAAGCCCCTCCAATCCACCTATTCTCCGGTCTTCCCACTCTTCTTTTGCCCTGTAGTTTGTATAGAGAATTTTACTTGGAATACGTCTATTCCCCATGCTATGAACATGCCCTACCCACTCTAGTATTTCGAGTTTAACCATCATGGAAATACATGGTTCCTTATACACCACATGTAGCTCACTGTTATATCGACTCCTCCATATGCCACCTTCCATAATCGGACCATAAAGCTGTCTTAAAATTATCTTTCGAATGTATTTATTATATTTTCTTGCGATGTATTAAGAGTCCAGCTCTCACAACCATAAAACAATGCTGGTCTAATATTCAAAAATATTTGCTGAGAAGAAACGCAATAGCTTCATTCCTTCGGAATTCTCTGAAAAGTGGGAAAGTGTTTTATAAACAACTAGCTAATACCCGGCGTGCGCTGCTACGCCTAAATAAATTAAATATGTTTCTATGTTTATTTGAATAAGGAAAAAACAAACATAATTATAGGCCTAAATGTATATAGTAATTGCTTTTAGATATCCATGCTGATTACCCGACATTGTCCGGAAATCTTCTTGGAATAAATGAGCTGAAAGACAAAAATGGTTATTGAGACTTATCCGTAAAAGAATACCGCCATTGTGCTGCTACGCTTGCCCGGGAATCTAGTCATCCCGATCTTTTTTGCATCAATGAGCTGAAAGATAAAACTGGTTATTATGAGTTATCCGTAAAAGATAGACATGTTCTGCCGTGGACTTTTTTGTATTTTTTTTAGATATTCAATTATGTGTATATTAATTTGGTGCATATCTTATGGTTTATTTTATTTATTTATTTATTTAGCCTGGTGGGGTTAAGTCCATGTGGCCTTCTCTTCCACTCACCAGGACAAACATATATTACATCAGAATATAACAATCATAATTAATTCTAATATTAAATACTAAATGAAGATTTGACCAATAAGATCATATCTATTATATTATGATCTATAATACAACCAGTTATTGATACTTAAGATTAAGACTAAAACTTATAATAAAATGTATTCTAGCAAGAAAAATTAAATTGTTGTTAGACCGTCCCTGTCGAATGTAGGAGCCTATATAAAAACAAAAGAAAATAATGAATATAGAAAACTAACTTTACGGTTATACAATATTTAAACAAATTAAAATATTGTTAATTTTAATATTATTTTCATAAATAATTATTTATTAATATTAAAATAATTCTTTCAGTGCGGTGTATAAATTAGTTGGTTATTAAATAATAATTAGTTTGTTTTTGAAGGATGTTATAGTTTTGACAGTCTCTAACATAGGGCGGAAGGCAATTCCATGTTTTGGCAAGTGAGACTGTAAATCAATAATACAGGCAGCATAAGGCAGTTAAGCGTCCAAAATGTTCCGAAAACACGTTTTTCACTCCAAAGGGTGATTTTTAAGGATGAAGGGTTAAGTATTACAACTCTCTTATTGCCTGAAATCTTCCCGAGAAACTCCTGAACATTTTGCAAAAAGCCCCATCACAATCGGATGAACGGTATGGCAGCTCATAAAGACAAACAGAGAGACAGAAAGACAGACATACTTTCGTTTTTATATACATGTAGATAACACTGCGCTAGTAAGTGACGGCGATACTTTAATAAATTTAAGACTGGAAAGTGATAGAGAAATTATGAAATACTTGATACATATCATATTAATGGAGAAACTGGCTTCTGCCGACAATTAAATTGGATGACCAAGTGAAAACATTATTTTCAGGTGTTCTGTGCAAAGTGTTTCCACCTGTCATTTACTTGCGTTAGCCGTACGTAACGTGAAAAAAAAGTAATTTGTAAATTATTTGCCAACATATAACAATTATTATTATCTTGTAAACAAGTTAGTAAATTACACCTATAAATCCAGCACCATCTATAAGACAAGTACATTATTTCACACTATGTATCATGACAATAATATACAACTTTACATAAAAGACAGAAAATGGAACATTACATTATCAATATCTGTAATATTTACAAAAACAGACAATACATTTAATCATGTGGTGAATAAACTAGTTCAGTACTGAGCTATTCTATGCACTAGTGAATATTCGCTCGGAGAACAAGTGACTGTCAGCGTCGCGTCGTGTTGCCAATGAGTTAACTAGAGATCGGATTATATGCAACATAACAAGCTCGAAATATGCATGCAAATATACATGGAAAATGTTTAAAATATGCATGAAAAATCTAAATATATGCAATACCAAGTAATAAAAAAACAATAATTATTACTTTGTTATATATTTTATTTCTAAATTAACATGATAATTAGAATTTTTATCATCATCATCATCAACAACAAGGATTAAGCCCAATGGCCTGTTCCGATCTCATTATAGGTCGAATTGGTCCATCCATCTCTTCAATGGTCTTCCTAACATTCTTCTCCCTTTTGGTTTATAATTATACATTCTTCTTGGTATGCGCTGTTCATTCATTCGTAATACGTGCTGAAGATAAGCATTTTGATATTTTATTCTTTCACAGAGATTAAATGTATTAAGTTCTGTTCTTATATCTTCGTTTTTCTTTTTATCGGTTCTTTGGTATCCTGCTGTCGCTCTCAACATCTTCATGTCAGCAACCTCTATTTGTTTACTATCTGCCTTTGTTAATAACTTTTATGATATATTTATTAATATTATCATTTATCATTGATAAATGATAAATTATCCATCTGTATCAGGCAAAAGTATTGTTCACAAATTAAAATATTCTTCATTTTGCTACTATTGTAAAACAGAAACGATCAGGTACTGTTATAAATGTTCGGTAGTGAGATTGTACTTCGATCACTCAAAATATGTTTATAAACAGAAAAGGATCGTTCTACGTCAACTCAAGTAATTAGGCAGCATTTGAATTTGGGTGCTATTTTGGCACTTAATGTTTCTGGCAAAGCTCGCCAGAAAGCTGTGTAAACATTAAAAATATGTTTATAAATAAACAAATAAATAAATAAATAATAATAATAATAATAATAATAATTATTATTATTATTATTATTATTATTATTATCTACCCGTATTAGAAATATTCCACAATACAGTGCTTCTCCTTCATCTCAAAGTGATTTGACGCCAGAGGTTCCTGTGTAAAGCATTTTCTTCCCTCAAATCTGTAGCTTCCACATTTCTCCTCACTTCATTTGCCCAACGTTCTCTAGGTCTGTATCTTCCACTTCTTCCATTAGCTTTCCAATCAAGGATCTTCTTTGGTATTCTATCTTCTTCGATTCTTCGATGAGGTTCCATACCATTTCAAACGTTCTTCTTCCATACTGCTGATTCGTTGTAGATAATTGCTCCGGCATTATTCTCTTTAGGTTTTTTTAGCATTGTATATTTTTCAGTAGAATGAGGAGCTGGCCCATTGCTACAACCCCCAACCTGGAGGACCAGGTAATTTGTAATCAGGGTTGTCTTGCTCTAGCCTCTAGTGAAACAACACTGAACTCCAAGGCAGTAGCTGTTAGTTTTGGTTCCCCTTGAGTATTTCATTTCCCCGATACCGCCCATATCTGGGAAACATTCCCCTATCCTCCACCTGAGGAGGCGCCCTATGAGGGACTAACAGCCCCACACGGGTTATTATTACTATTATTATTATTATTATTATTATTATTATTATTATTATTATTATTGTAATTATTATTGTTATTATTATTATTATTATTATTATTATTATTATTATTATTATTATTATTATTATTATTATTATTATTATTTTTTATTATAAAGGCCAACACGCACACACTATGAGTAACATTAAGAAATGGGAACTGGAGTTTAAATATCAATAAAACTAAATATATGGTCTCACACATAGAAAATTATTTTATAATGTAAATGGACAGATAATGACAAATGAAGGAAATTTTGAGGAGGTGGCAGAATTCAAATACTTAGGAACAATAATCACAAATAGGAATGAGATGCGCAAAGAAATTAAACATAGGCTCAATTCTGGAAATTCGTGTTATTATGCATTACAGAGACTCTTGATGTCCCAACTCCTTAAAAAAACATTAAACTGAAAATGTATAAAACTATTATCCTACCAGTTATATTATATGAATGCAAGACATGGACTCTTACTTTAAGGGAGGAAAGGAGATTACGAGTATTTGAGAATGAAGTTCTTAGGAAATTTTTTGGACCAAAGAGAGATGAGCAGACAGGTGAATGGAGAAGACTACATGACAATGAACTGCATGGTCTTTATAGGAAGCCAGATATAATATGAACAGTTGTGTCTCGTAGACTGCGATGGGCAGGACATGTGGCACGAATGGAGAATGAAAGACGTGCATGGAAGCTTCTTGTAGGAAAACCAGAAGGAAAACGCCCAGTTGGTAGACCAAGAATGAGGTGGGAGAATAACATTAACTATGATTTGAGGGAAGTGTATTATACAGGAGATGATTGGAAAGCATTAGCTCAGGATATGGATGTATGGAGAGCTTATGTCTGCCGGCCATGAACCTAAGGGTTCGATATTGACAGGTGAGTTAGTTAGTTATTATTATTATTATTATTATTATTATTGTTATTGTTATTACTGTTAAATAGGCCTACTATTACGCTCTTTATATTATCACTGGATATCAGAAATGAAAGTTTTTATTTTACATTATTTATACAATGTTTAATGCACATAAACTATAAAACTATCAAACTGCTATAACATTAAGCATATAATTAGCAATATAATGAAACAGTGTACAAGATAATAGTTAAATTTAATGCATTTATTGTTTTGGTATCGATACCCGCATGTCGGATCCGAAGCCTACGCTAATCAAGGAGGTTGTTAAAACGAAGCAGGAAGTAGTAAAACATTTCTCTATAACGTACATGTAATGTGTGACATTTTGCACATATTACAAAATTTAATTCATGCAAGATATGCAGCATAATGTTGATTTACAATAGGCCATATATTTGTTATTGTGAACTGTCATTCATGACAGAGTGTGAATTACAATATGGAAACATATTACGTTTAATTTATTACAATAATTTAGATTTTGAATTATTATCCTGGTGAAGGAGAGATCATCAGCCATAACAGTACTTTAACCTTCTTAATTGTAACTATGATTTCTCTATTTACCTAACATATTTGCAATTTTTAAGAGGTCTGTCGATACTGAAGAATCTTTTACACTAGGTCTGTATCACATGATGTTGGCCACGGTGGTCTTGCATTTATGATCCTTGCCTCCAGAAAACTATAGAGGCATAAGCTTACTATGTGCAGCTTAAGAAATATATGCAAAGATTAACAAGTATAGTAGACGCAATAATATCAGAAGAGCAGACAGGATTTAGGAAAGGAAGAAGCTGCACAGACAACGTCTTCACTTTAAAACAAATAATAGAGAAGCGAAGAGAATTCAACTTAGAGACGCACATCCTCTTTATAGATTATAAGAAGGTATTTGATAAAATGTCTAGACCACAATTATGGAACATATTAAGTGAAAAAGGAATTCCACTACACTTGATAGCAGTAATTAAGAAAATGTATGAGAAAACAAAAATAAAAGTAAATCAAAGGGAACCAATACATATAACAGGAGAAGTTAGACAAGTTGTCGACTATCAACCACTCTTTTTAACGTTTATTTCGACGACATGATAAGATCATGGAAGCCAAATGACAACGGGGGGAATTAACTTAGGAAATATAGTAATAAAAACAGTAGCCTTTGCAGACGACCAGATTTCAATAGCAAAAAACAGAGGACGAACTACAAAGAATGCTATATAAACTAAATGAAATATAAAAAATACATCATGGAAATATCTTCACAAAAATAAAAAACAATGGCCTTCAACGGCGCTCATCCAGTTCGGACAAAGATAATATTAGAAAAATAAACCAATAGAACAAGTGGTAAGATATAACTTCCTAAGTTGTGAAATATCATACACAGAGGAAACAGATATAAATAACAAACTAAATAAGTTTAATTATATAACAGGTACACTAAAAAGAACTTTGAAAAATAAAGCCAGGAAAGACTCTATAATGAAATTACGCAAGACCAATGGCAGTGCCTATTATTACTTATGGATCCGAAACATGGACAGTGACAACACAACAATCTGCCAGGATACAAGCTGCTGAAATGAGATTCCTCAGACAAATAGCAGGATATCAAAGAACAGACAAAAAACATAACACAGAAATAAGACAACAACTAAAAGTAGAAGAATTAAACACACAATAGAGAAATACAGATCAAACTTTAAAGAAAACTTGGCAAGGATGACTGAGAATAGAATACCAAAAGCAGCATAAAACTATTCACCACGAGGGAGAAGAAGTTTGGGAAGACCAAAGAAAAGATGGAAAGAGCAGCAATTTGGAGCCTGAACAGGCTAGTAAATAAGCCTAAACCGTGAAGAAGAAGAAGAAGAAGAAGAAGAAGAAGCCTCCAGATACTAAAGGCTATCGGCTCTTGAAGTGATCCTCATCGAAACAAAACCATGTGACCTGCTCGCTTTTATTGGTTATGGACACCGACGTAAGATGTAGAAGCAATAAGTACGCGAGAAAGTAGTTCACTTCATTAAATTAAAAATAGTTCCTCATAGTGCAGCCAAATGAGAGAAATTTTGAGGAAGTGGTTAAATTCAAATACCTAGGAACAATAATCACAAATAGGAATGGAGATGCACAAAGAAATTAAACATAGGCTCAATTATGGAAGTGCGTGCTATTATGAATTACAGGGATTCTTGACGTCCCAACTCCTTTCAAAAAACGTTAAAACTATAAATAAATATATATATATATATATATATATATATATATATAAACTGTTATTCTACCAGTTATATTATATGGATGCGAAACATGGGTTCTTATTTTAAGGGAGGGAAGGAGATTACGAGTATTTGAGAATAAACTTCTTAAAAAAAATTTGGACCAAAGAGAGATGAACAGACAGGTGAAAGGAGAAGACTACATAACAATGAACTTCATGGTCTTCATACGAAGCTAGATATAAAAACAGTAAAGTCTCATAGACTGCGATGGGTAGGAAATTTGGCACGAATGGGGAATGAAAGACGTGCATGGAAGTTTCTTGTAGGAAAACCAGAAGGAAACGCACAGTTGGTAGACCAATAATGAGGTGGAAGAATAACACTAACTATGATTTGAGGGAAGTAGATTATACAGGGAATGATTGGAAAATATTAGTTCAGGATAAGGGTGTGTGGAGAGCTTATGTCCGCGCGGTCATTAAACTACTCGTTAGATTTTTTCCTTCAGTTATAAGAGGTAATTCAAAGTCCATTTTCTTGAAATTTAAAATGAGGAACCCTTGTATGAATATATATATATATATATATATATATATATATACTTACTTACTTACTCACTGGCACTCTCGAACCCGTAGGTTATTAGGGTGGACCTTATTTAGAGGGTGGAATTAAAATGTTGTTTGTTTTCAACGCACACCCTCTATTTTTTTAGTATTTGGCCCAATTTGATACTGTATAAAATTTAATTAGAATAAACTAACACTAACCCAAGTCGCACTGCGCCTAAATTAATAAATATTCAAAAAGTTCTTACAGCAAGAGAATTTTTTATTTATTTTTCTATTGTCTTAAGCAAGAGAAATAAATCAATTAATATATTCAAATACAGTGATTTTAATGAAATTACTTGTTCATCATCATAATCATCTTCATGGTAAGCACTCAGCCTGTTCCGCTCTCAGAATTGATCTTCCCATCATCATCTAGAACGTCCTACAACTCTATAGCCTTGAGGTTGGTACAACAGTGCTCTTTTGTTAGCTTAGAAGAGTCCATTCTTAAAATATGTTCATGCCATTTTCATTAATTGTTCTATCTATCTATCTTCGGGTTTTAACAGCTGCTGCAGTCTTACCGTGCCAAACCTCCAAAGCCTACGATCTTGGGCATCTTCGATGCATAGCCCTCTAGCTTGCATTACTGTCTTCATATTTTCCTTTCATGTTAACTTTGGTCTCCCTCTTTCTTCTTTCTGTTCGGATGCTATTCATGTAGTTCCTTCGGCCATCGCTCATTCTCCATTCTTAAAACATGTCCTAACCACTTTAATTCCTTGTCCTCAATTCTTTCAATTATGCTTTCTTCTGCTTCCATTATGTTTTCCTTATTTATGACATGTAAAGTAAAGTAAAGTAAAGTAATCCCACAACAGACCCGGAGGCCCTTGCGGTAGTAGGAGGTTAAGGCTCCCACTTTTCTAGACAATCGGCACTTTGTCAGCCGGGTTGTCAGCCCTGCGTGACGGCCGCCTTTACTCCCAGAACAAACGCCTGGTACTCATTTCCGTTAGAGGCTGAGTCGACCCCAGGGCCATAGTGCCGCCAGAGGGTTTGGGTCAGTTTAAAAGTCCTGACCCCAACGGGACTTGAACCCTCGACCCTCCGGCTTGTAGCTCAGTGCCTTAACCACTACGCTACGTTCTAATTTAATTAATTCATTTCATTAATTGTTAACATCTTAAATCATTATTCATTACCATTTTTTTTTAAAAATCCTATTCTTTGTGTTTCCTGTTGTAGCTCATGTTGCGGCATGGGTTCCTTGTCTTAAATTTCAATAAAATTGACTTCAGTTAACTCTTACAACCAAAAGGAAAAAAAAAATAGAGGGTATGTGGAATGAAATATGAAAGTCGTAAATAAGGGCCACCCTAATATATATATATATATATATATATATATATATATATATACTAGCTAATACCCGGAGTGCACTGCTACGCCTAAATATAGCTATGAAAATTAATGTGCTTTTATATTGTTTAGTTGAATAAGTAAAAGGAAAAATAATTACAAATTCATATTTTTTTTAGATACCCCGTGCTGATTACCCGGCGTTTCCCGGGAATCTACTTATCCCGATCTTCTTGACATAAATGAGCTGAAATACGAAAATTAATGTGATTTATGTTTAGTCAAATAAGTGATGGGAAAAATGTATATCGTAATTATTTTTAGATACCCCGTGCTGTTTACCCGGCGTTGTCCGGGAATCTACTCATCCCGATCTTCTTAGCATAAATGAGCTGAAATACAGAAATTAATGTACTTATGATTAGTTGAATAAGTAAAAATCTAAATTTATATTTGCTCTAAACTCGACTTCATTATTATCCAGTGTAAGATATATGTATTAATTGGTGTTTCCCGTATAATGTATCATATTTATATTAGTATTATTATTACTATTATTATTATTATCGTATCATTATTGTTATTACCCTATGAAATGTTGTTTGTACATGACATTTACATTGCTACATTTATTGTATCTTTAACTGTTTATAATTAGTACAGTGTATATCTATATTTGTCGAATATTTATTTGTATTTGTGCTGGTTGAGTGGAAGAGAGGGCCTTATGGCCTTAACTCTGCCAGAATAAATAAAGTATTATTATTATTATTATTATTATTAAAATGAAAAATAATTATAAATGTATATCGTAATTATTTTAAGATTCCCCGTGCTGATTACCTGGTGTTGCCCGGGTATCTACTTATCTCGATTTTCTTGGCATAAATGGGCTAAAAGAGAAAATTCGTTATTGTGAGTTATCCGTAAAAGAATACCCGCCATGTGCTGCTATGCTTGCACAGGAATCTACGTACTTGTCTCGATCTTCTTGGTATCAATGAAAGACAAAATTGGATATTGTGAGATAATCATATGCTGTCGCGTACTTTTTTGTAGAGCTTTTTGAGATAATCAATTCCGTGTACATTAATTTTGTGTATTTGTTTTACTTTAGGCAGCGTAAGCCATTTAAGCGTCCAAAGAGCTACTTTTGTCACGTTTTCCACTACAAAGAGCTATTTTTAAGGGTGTAGGAGGAAGTTATATAGTATCCTGCTGGAGTTCGGAATTCCTAAAAAGTTAGTTAGACTTATACGAATGTGTCTAAATGGCTCAAATAGTAGGGTGCGTGTAAGCAAACAGTTTTCAGACACTTTTGAAATCCAGAATGGGTTGAAGCAAGGAGATGCACTATCTCCTCTACTATTTAATTTTGTACTAGAGCATGCCATTAAATCTTTAGAGAATGAGGAAGGCTTACAACTGAATGGTATTAATAAGCTGTTAATTTATGCTGATGATGTAGTACTACTGGCCGATAGCGAGGAGATACTAAAGGCCAACACGCACACACTATTGAGTAACACTAAGAAATTAGGACTGGAAGTAATATCAGTAAAACTAAATATATGGTCACACGTAGAAATAATTATATAATGGAAATGGACAGCTAATGACAAATGAGGGAAATTTTGAGGAATTGGCTGAATTCAAATACCTAGGAACAATAATCACAAATAGGAATGAGATGCACAAAGAAATTAAACATAGGCTCAATTCTGGAAATGCATGCTATTATGCATTGCAGAGACTTTTGATGTCCCAACTCCTTTCAAAAAACGTTAAGCTGAAAATATATAAAACTATTATTCTACCAGTTATATTATATGGGTGCGAAACATGGACTCTTACTTTAAGGGAGGAAAGGAGATTACGAGTATTTGAGAATAAAGTTCTTAGGAAAATTTTGGACCAAAGAGAGATGAACAGACAGGTGAATGGAGAAGACTACATAACAATGAACTACATGGTCTTTATAGGAAGTCAGATATAATAAGAACAGTTAAGTCCCGTAGACTGCGATGGGCAGGACATGTTGCGCGTATGGGGAATGAAAGACGTGCATGGAAACTTCTTGTAGGAAAGCCAGAAGGAAAACGCCCAGTTGTAGACCAAGAATGAGGTGGGGGAACAACATTAACTATGATTTGAGGGAAGTAGATTATACAGGGAATGATTGGAAAGCATTAGCTCAAGATAGGGATGTATGGAGAGCTTATGTCCGTGCGGCCATGAACCTACGGGTTCGATAGTGCCAGTGAGTAAGTAAGTAAGTAGGAGTTGAGTATCACACTCTCTTATAGCCTATGTTCATCCCGGGAATCTCTTGAACATTTTGCTAAAAGCCCCATAACAATCGGATCAACGGTATGGCCGCGCATAAAGTACGAATAAACAAACATACAAACAAACAAACATTCATTTTATATAGGTAGCGTGCTGCCTTGTCACGCAGAGGGCCCGGGTTCTATCCCCGGTCGGGGCAGTTTTTCTGGGTGAGGTTTTTATCGGGTTTTTTCCTCACCTGTGAGACAAATGTCAGGAAAACTTTAATGCCCAAACGGTCCCCGAAAACATATGGCCATCATCATCATCATCATCCTTCACCGGTGTGGAAAGCAACGGGAAGCTACCATATAAGCTGCAAGCATAGCATGAAAAATGCAGTGAAGGACCTGCCTTCGAGCAGAATTACTATGGATGGATGGATATATATATATATATATATAAAAAGTAAAGTGATCCCACAACAGGCCCGGAGGCCCTTGGGGTAGTAGGAGGTTAAGGCTCCCACTTTTTCTAGACAATCGGCACTTTGTCAGCCGGGTTGTCAGCCCTGCGTGACGGCCGCCTTTACCCCCAACAAGCGTCTGGTACTCATTTACGTTAGAGGCTGAGTCGACCCCAGGGCCATAGTGCCGCCAGAGGGTTTGGGTCAGTTTAAAAATCCTGACCCCAACGGGACTTGAACCCTCGACCCTCCGGCTTGTAGCTCAGTGCCTTAACCACTACGCTACGGCGTGTCCCGGATATATATATATATATATATATATATATATATATATATATGTTATAATTAAATGTTTAACATTGAGCAATGCAAGCTTAATATGGTATGATAAGAAAAATAAATGCCTGGACGGGATTCGAATCCGGAACTCGGAGATCCGGGTTCGAATCCCGTCAAGGCATTTATTTTTCTTATCATACCATATATATATATATATATATATATATATATATATACATAGGCTATATGATCTCAATTAAATTATTTATATCTCCACTTTATACTGAATTCAAGCAACTATTACTTTGATTATAAAGTAACTTGTTACTTAGTTCAAGTCGTAAAGTTTGATTGAATTATTTAGCACTGCACTCTTTACTCACAGCTTGAAGTTTGTGAACTTTACAATTAGTTGGAGTAAATATCTGCTAACGTTTGAACGCCGAGAAAGCTTGGATAACACTTAAGAAAGTGCTGCTAATAAACATATGTTATAAAATTAGCAGTGCTCGTCATTGTAAAAGGTGTTATAATTAACAAAGCATTTTAATACATAAGAAAAGAATGGACTCTCCTTTAAAAGCTTGGAAAGAGCGGAAGTAAGGCGCAGCTGTACGTGTCATTTGCTGCTAGCACTTCACTTAACCCTCTGTCTCTGAGATCTCCAGCGATATGCTGTGTCATTCTGATACATAGTTTCCTGCTAGTACATCAGTTCGAATCCCACCTGGTGCAGCTAATGTCACACTTTTAAAATGTTCATTCTCTATCTTTAGTTATTTATTTTGAAACTCACAATGGAAGATGCACTATCGCCTCTATTATTCAATTTTGTACTAAAGCATCCCGTTAAATCTTTAGCGGATGAAGAAGGCCTACAACTCAATTGTAAAAATAAGCTGTTTATTTATGCTGATGATGTGGTACTATTGGGCGATAGTGAGGAGATACTATGGGCCAACACAAACATTCTATTGAGAAACATAAGACATTGGGACTGGAAGTAAATATCAATAAAACTAAATATATGGTCACATATAGAAATACATTACATAATGGAAATGGACAGCTAATGACAAATGAGGGAAATTTTGAAAAAGTGGCTGATTTCAAATACTTAGCAACAATAATTACTGTTAGGAATGAGACGTACAAAGAAATTAAATATAGGCTCAATTATGGAAATTCATGTTATTATGCATTACAGGGACTCTAGTTGTCCCAACTTCTATCAAAAAACGTTAAACTGAAAATATATAAGACTGTTATTCTCCAATTTATATGGATGTGAGACACGATCTCTTAATTTAAGAGAGGAAAGAAGCTTACAAGTATTTGAGAATAAATTCCTTCGGAAAATTTTTGGACCAAAGAGAGATGACAGACAGGTTATTGGAGAAAAAAACACGTTTCTGTGAGCTTGGTGGACTTTATACAAAGCTCGATATAATATCAGTTAATCTGGTAGACTGCGATGGGCAGGTCATGTGGCACGAACGGGGAATGAAGAAGGTGCATGGAAGCATCTTGTAGGAAAATAAGAGGAAAATACACAGTTGGTAGACCAAGAATTAGGTGGGAAAATAACATTAACCTTGATTTGAGGGAAACAGATTATACAGGGGATGATTGGAAGGATACGGATGACCGCGCGGTCATGAACCTTCGTGTTCGATAGAGCCAGTTAGTTAGTGCCCTGAACACTGCAACCTAAAGTTTATTGTGCTATCCCAGTTTGTGGAGATGAGTTAAATGAAAGCTTACGCTACTGTTTAATGTAAGTTGTATGTAGTCAGTGATTTTTTATAAATAATTATGGTAATAAAGTCTCTTCCTTCACAATTTATTGCATCACTCACTTCTTTACACTCGCTGACGGCTTCACTTAACACATCTTCTTAGCTTATCAATTAGGTCACATTTACTCGACCACATTTTGGGCGCGAAAGGCCGGTCAGGCCCTTGTACATTCTCGAAGACAAGAACAATCTGGACGCGCGACCAGTCATTTCTGGTAAGGAAGCCTCGAGAGGCAGATATTTCTAGACTCAACGTATCTGCTGGTACTTATCTTTGTAATAAGGGATAGTGGCACGTATTTAGTTTTATCTTCCAATTTTACCTCATCAGGTTGTTTAAGGCTGGATTCAAAACGTAGGCTCTGAGTCGACGATGAGAGCGGAATTGTTGGGTGCAAAAACAATCGTATCAGTATGACATATAACTGTCATTCTCAGCCATTAATTAATATATATATATATATATATATATATATATATATATATTCAGTTATTTATGTGATTACAGTAAATATATTTGTTATTAATCCGTATTTAATTATATTACCTTATATATATATATATATATATTTTGGACCGTGAGCTATTTTCATCGATTTATTCTCAATTATTAATCATAGTAGAATGTCCAACGTTACTCCCTCCAATCTTCTTTGTTCTATCACGTCGCCTTCTTCCAGTCACTTCCCATTCATTTATTTAGGAATTAATTTCCTCTCTTGTATTCACGTAGACTTTCACGGCCAGATGTTATGATGATCTTAATGAATATTTTCGGGCTGTAGGCCGTGGTCGTGAGGCTTGTAGTTTCCCAACGTTTCGCCAGAGACTGCGTCTGGCATCTTCAAGGGTTGTCGGGGAACTACAAGCCTCACGACCACGGCCTACAGCCCGAAAATCTTCATCAAGATCATCATAATTTCCTCTCAGTTCTCCGTATATCGTGGTATTATTTTTTACTGTTGTATTTATATATTTTTTCATTCCCTTTATCCTTCTCAATTCTTTATTTTTCTATTTTTCATTACATGGATACTTTTCTTTAACTTTCTTAAAAATCTTTTTTAAGAAATAAGAATAAAAATCGTCATCATTTTCTTCGCGGAAAAGGTTCGTTCCCTTCTCATGCAGATAAAATGATCTCTTCAACATGCTCTTAGCCGTCCCATACATCTATACCCCTCTGGCTTGTATGTGAATAAACGTTTTGTTATACGTTTTTCTTGATCCATTTTTTGCAATGTGATCAAACAATTTTGTTTGTATTCTTTGAATCTCACCGTTAAACTGAATATGTTAAGCTCATTACTATATATTTGCAATATTTTTTATCTTGTAAAGTACATCCAGCTACATGTCTCAGGAAACACATTTCTGCATATTCTATTTTTTAGTTGATTTTTAGTCAAAGTCTAATTTCGGGGTCATTGTAACAATACAGGAACAGCCAGAACCTTGTAAAATTTTAACTTCTTTTTCCTTATGTCATCATCATCATCATGATACACTCACGAATTTAGGCCATTTGTTGACCTGTTTCGGCCTCAACAAAACACCACCCAGAAGACTTTTGAGTGGACGCCCTGGTCTTTTTCTTCCTGCAGGTTGATATCTCAACATTTGTTTGAGTATCCTGTGATCTTCATTCGATTAACATGTTGCATCTTGACTTATAATCAGAAATTTTGTTTTCTAAAGTTTCCACGTGTAAATCTTCTAAGATGTCTTCATTTTTTGTTATCTAGTAGTGTGTATCCTGCAGTCCTCCGCAGATATCTTATTTCAGCAGATCTAAGTCTCTGTATATCCTTCTGTTTCAACGTCCATACTTCGCTACCATACAAAAGAGTTGGAAGAGCCAGTGTTTTATACACTTTTAGTCTTGAATGTTTTTGGACTAACTGTGGCTTGAAGATAGAATTTATTAACCCTAAAATTCTTAAAAATTTAGATATTTTTGCATTTACATCCGTTTCTTCTTCATATGAGATATTCCATCCTAGATACGTAAAATTATTCACCTGCTCCAAAATTTTATTGGCAAGTACAATTTTACTTCTGACAGGATATACACCTTGAAATGCCATAATTTTCCTTATGCATGTTTGAAAACAATTTCTAATTGTTCCACACCGTGTATTTGAATTTATTCAATTTGTTTTCGACATCCCTTTGTTTATCGTATGTTACATCACATCCCAGGCAATTAAAATTGTTTACTTCATCTATTATTCTGTTTCCTATACATACTTTCGCAAGTAGCGGAAAATACTCTTTGAATGCTGTAACTTTTGTTTTATTTAAATTTTTTCAGACAATGTCATTTTGAGATAGCATATAACATAGCCTATGCATAGCATATTGTAATTCAGAAAAAACAGGTAAATCAATTTTTCCCATTTTTTTAAAATTTCCTTAATGGTTACTATTCTTTATACCGCTTTATATAGCAATAGTAGAATAAGTAAATTCTTCATTTTGTTAGCTATAATGGACAATTTTTGTAAAAATTTAGTAATGCAAATTGAAGATATTAATGATAAAATTAATAAATTGAATGTAATGGGTGGCACTATTAAAATAACCCTTAAAATACAAGAATAGAAACAAAAATGAAATTTTATAAAGTAATGGATGTTCCAGTATTAATGTATGGATCAGAATATTGGACGATCACTAAAAGATAATAACAAAGATTGGAAGCAATTGAGATGGGAATTTTAAGAAATATAGCAGGATATACTCTGCTGGATAAAAACGAAATGAAGATATAAGAAAGGAACTAAATAATTTAAAACTTACAGATCGAATAGTTAAATATAGGAACGCCTTGGAAAGAACATGTCGATAGAATTCCAGAAGAAATATTTCCAAAATTATTGCTGAATTATAAACCATACTGAAGGAGAAATGTTAGACACCCACACAGAAGACGCTCTGAACAATTTTTAAAATACTACCTCTGTGATTTACACATGTGGATGTGAGGCCAGCAACAGGCTGGTAGGCCAAGGGCCTTCTAGGCCTGTCGCACTTGGATTAATGAGTAATGTAGCTTTCATGAAACCGGAACGACCCAACGACTTAATCATTGGACGATGAAGAAGAAGAAGAAGAAGAAGAAGGCAATTATGTTTTAGAAAGTCTAAAAGGGAGGAAATTCATTGAAAATATATATTTTGTTTGTTCCAGTTTTTGATTTTTTTTCAGGGATAGGCCCTAAGTGAATTTATCTTCAAAGAATAAAATTATTTTTAAAAAATGGGGAAAATTATCATTGGGACTATTTCTAAAATTTTATGTATATTTTGTAGTCATTGTATTGAGAACTGCGATGCATCTGTGTTCGAATCCCACCTGTCACAGTGATATGCATGACCTGTATGCAAGTAGCAAACTTACTAATGGATTGAATATGGTTGTAAAAGCGATCACGGAGGTCCCGCTTAATTAAATTAAATGCTGCGGGTTCGATATCCAGTTGGAAATGATAACCGTGAAACTTGATAATATTGTGTAGCTGTAGCTGGGCCTATATATTACTTCAACCTGCCAGTCTATCCACAAACGCGCATTAAGTAACCGTCACAACAATAAGAAACTGTGTTTATTTTATGGCGCACTGTAATCCATTAAATACACTTCTTAAGTTTGAAATGAATCCTGTACACATCCGCATTGCAAATATGTTATTTTCTTCAATAGCTCGCGCTGTTACCGGTGTTGCCGGTGCTTTTATCTTCCTCTTGATGCGTTTTAGGTATTAGTGCGCTGTACCAGACTCAAAACCCTAATTATATTTAGTCCTTGGTTTGCCTCTTGACCTCCTCTCTCTTAGCATTTAATTGATGAATTATTTTAAGGTATTAGACAAAGTTTTTATTCGCCTGTTTATCAAAAACATGTTTTTTTGCGCGATAGTGCGTTTTGTCGTACTTACCAGCAATGGCGACCATTATTGAAAGTTCATCTTCCTACATTTAGGGGTTGCCAACCTAAATAACTTTACACCTACGTGCGGGAGTAAAACCACTGCCCTCTATGTACACTACGTACAATTGTATATACAGAAAATATCCAAAAGGTAGTGTTAATATAAATTATACGAAACTCACTGCATTTTAAATGAACTGGACTTTATTTGAAACAATATAAAACAATAAATACGTACTTGCGGCCATGTTATCAATAATTGTTCTCAAGGCCTCCTGTTGTTTCAGCTAATAAACATTGCCCACACTATGATGATCTTGATGAAGATTTTCGGGCTGTAGGCCGTGGTCATGAGGCTTGTAGTTCCCTGACGTTTCGCCAGATACTGCGTCTGGCATTCTCAAGGGTAGTCTTGAGACTGGCCCTTGAGGATGCCAGACTCAGTCTCTGGCGAAACGTCGGGGAACTATAAGCCTCACGGCCACGGCCTACGGCCCGAAAATCTTCATCAAGATCATTATAGCAACTCCGGCCGTGAAAGTCTACGTGAATACATTGCCCACACTGTTAACGTTAGTCAATTGTTTATAATTAACGGAAATATTTCTAACAAAGATGTTATTATTTTACTATTATTTATTATTTTGAAAACACCATCGAGCAAAAAATAATGTACAACGCACGTTTGTGAAGTGTTTTTACAGAATCTCGGAAATTAAAAAACCTCGCTATCGCTCGGTTTTTAAACATTTTTCCTCCATTCTGTAAAAAACCATTTCCCAACATCACATCGTAATATACTATTAATGTATGCTGATAATGTGGTTATTATTCATGAAAATGAAAATAATTTGCAATACTCTTTCCATCAATTAAATCAGTTATGCCAAGAATATAATTTCAAATTATCAGAAGAAAAAACAAAAATAATGGAATTTTGGGGAAATGAACATATAAGATCAAAAATTATAATAGACAACAAACCTCTGCAACAAGTAACAAACTGTAGTTATTTGGGTTGTAATGTTATTATAAACACAGAAACTGAAAGAGACACAAATATGAAACTGTCAAAATATCAAATGATATGCGGAACTATACTTACTCACTGGCACTATCGAGCCCGTAGGTTCATGGCCGCACGGACATAAGCTCTCCATACATCCCTATCCTGACCTAATGCTTTCCAATCAATCCTGTATAATCTACTTCCCTCAAATCATAGTTAATGTTGTTCTCCCACCTCATTCTTGGTCTACCAACTGGGCGTTTTCCCTCTGGCTTTCCTACAGAAGCTTCCATGCACGTCTTTCATTCCCCATACGTGCAACATGTCCTGCCCATCGCAGTCTACGAGACTTAACTGTTCTTATTATATCTGGCTTCCTATAAAGACCATGTAGTTCATTGTTATGTAGTCTTCTCCATTCACCTGTCTGTTCATCTCTCTTTGGTCCAAAAATTTTCCTAAGAACTTTATTCTCAAATACTCGTAATCTCCTTTCCTCCCTTAAAGTAAGAGTCCATGTTTCGCACCCATATAATATAACTGGTAGAATAATAGTTTTATATATTTTCAGCTTAACGTTTTTTGAAAGGAGTTGGGACATCAAAAGTCTCTGCAATGCATAATAGCATGCATTTCCAGAATTGAGCCTATGTTTAATTTCTTTGTGCGTCTCATTCCTATTTGTGATTATTGTTCCTAGGTATTTGAATTCAGCCACTTCCTCAAAATTTCCCTCATTTGTCATTAGCTGTCCATTTCCATTATATACTGAATTTCTACCTGTGACCATATATTTAGTTTTACTGATATTTACTTCCAGTCCTAATTTCTTAATGTTACTCAATAGTGGTGTGCGTGTTGGCCTTTAGTATCTCCTCGCTATCGGCCAGTAGTACTACATCATCCAAAATAAACTAACAGCTTATTAATACCATTCAGTTGTAAGCCTTCCTCATTCTCTAAAGATTTAATGGCATGCTCTAGTACAAAATTAAATAGTAGAGGAGATAGTGCATCTCCTTGCTTCAACCCATTCTGGATTTCAAAAGTGTCTGAAAACTGTTTGACTATTAATAAAACATTAATGAACAAAACAAGAACAGATACTAGATTGAAGTTTTGTAAAACATTGGCAGTTCCTGCATTACTTTATGGGAGTGAAACTTGGACAATTACCAAATAATTACAAAATATAATACAAAGCGTAGAAATGAACTTCCATAGAAGAACACAAGGCAGTACAAGATTGGATTGGACTATAGAACGAATGTATAAGAACAGAGTTAAATATATATAAGCTATCCATCCATAGTAATTCTGCCCGATGGCAGGTCCTTCACTGCAATCATAGCATTTTCATGCTATGCTTGCAGTTTTACTAGGGAATTGTAGGTGTGGTAGCTTCCCGTTGCTTTCCACACCGATGAAGGATGATGATGATAAGGATAATGATGATGATAATGGCCATATGATTTCGGGGACCGTTTGGGAATGAGGTGGGAGAACAACATTAACTATGATTTGAGGGAAGTAGATTATACAGGGAATGATTGGAAAGCTTTAGCTCAGGATAGGGATGTATGGAGAGCTTATGTCCGTGCGGCCATGAACCTATGGGTTCGATAGTGCCAGTGAGTAAGTAAGTAAGTATGATTTCGGGGACCGTTTGGGCCTTAAAGTTTTCCTGACATTTGTCTTACAGGTGAGGAAAAACCCCGATAAAAACAGGCAACTTGCCTAGCCCGTGAGTGAGGAAGATATATATTAAAAATATTTCTAAATTCCATTTACTAATACTTTCCACAGCCTAAAATTCTTAATTAAACATCAACATCTTAAGTACTCAACAGCAATCCTCGACCATCAGCAATTCATTTGTTCCACTTCCTCTTCCCATCTCCTTATTTTGAATTGAATATCGTCAATCAATCAATCAATCAATCAATCTCCTCTATCTCCTGATGAGGAGCATAGGTCATTCACAAAGTATTTCCATCTGTCCCTATTTCTTGCCAAATTCTTTACTTCATTCCTTCTTTAGCAATTTCTTCAATAACTATTCTATTCTATGTGTTTCTTGGTCTTCCTCTTTGTCTACGACGCTGGAGATTCCAATCAAAGGTTATTTTTTTCCATTGTTTTGTTTGATTTTCTTGGTTTGTGTCCTATACAATTCCACTTTCGTTTTTTATTTATATTTCAATTTATTTTTCATTTGTTATTTTCCATAATTATAATTACAAATTGTTTATTTCTGTAATTCTTCTTAAACATCTGTTGACAAATGTTCACAATTTTCTTCAAATGATCATTCTTGTTTTCCATGTTTTACAACCATATAACAAACTGATTCCACTTTACTATTGAAAATTTTAAGTTTAGTATCTTGGTATGATGTTAGATATCAAGATTGGATGCAATAGAACACAAACACCATTTTCCCTTTATTCTGTTCTTAACATATTCAAGATCTTCACCATCCTTAGCAATTATACAATAGTTATTTCTTTTTCACTACTGCCTTGTAGAGAGTTGTTGATTCATCAAAGACAAAGGGAAGAAAACTTAAAAAAAAATCTTACCGGAAATCTTGAACCGTTAGGATATGTATCTCCAAATGGCTTACCCATCTTTAGGTTGGTGCCCTTAAATGAGGAAATTTAATTCTACTCGAATCTTTCAAGAAACCCAGCCGGACGAAGATGGCTTGAAAACACTTGAAGACGAAACAGACAATTCAATATCCGTACCTTGAAGTGAAAATGACGGTGATGATAATTTCAAATTCGCCAGAGGTTTCAAGGTCAAGTCACAGTATCACCTACTACTCACACGAACACCCGTCCACAAATCCGTGAAGCTGCGCAGACGTACTCGTATATTAAAAAAAAAAAACTTGTGACTGTCACGTGTGGAGTTATGTTATAAGGAATGGGAGGTTGTCATAGGAAAATATCGCACCATTAATATGTCTTTTAAACCTCTGGCAAAAATTAAACCACTTTTCTACGTATTTGAATTCTATGACCCATTTCCATTCCCCCCATTCGTGTCACATATCTTTCCATAGTAGTCTACAAGATTTAACTGTTCTTATTACATCTGGTTTCCTATAAAGATCATACAGCTCATTGCTTACTAGTCATCTCCATTCGCCTGTTTTTTTTTCGATTCCTTTTGGTTAAAAATATTACTAAGAATCCTTTATTCTCAAACGCTCGTATTCTTTTCTCCTCCTTAATGTAAGAGTCCATGTTCCGCATTCATATAATGTAAGTGGGAGAATAACAGTTTTATATATTTTCAGTTAAAGTTTTTTAATAGAATTTGGGACGACAAGAGTCTCTGTACTGCGCAATAACATATATTTCCAGAATTTAACTTATGTTTAATTTCTTTTTATAGATAGCCGATTCCTTTTAATTACACTGGTCAACATGATTTTTGTCGCATGAGTACCAATAGTTGTACGTAATGCAGTTTTTTTATCGTGTTTTCAAATATGTATTCGTAATTTCTCCATCGCCCACAGTTTTTTATTTCAATTTCAATTAATGTATTTAAATTTTTTTAACAAACCGTTTTTTCGTCCATTTGTCCATTGTAAAATAAAACCAAATTACCTAACTCAAATGGTTTCAGCTATGGTAAAGAGATATCAAGGCAAATGGAATCCTAATATGATGACCGATTATTGTTGGACCATAAAGAGGGGTGCTCCACAGGCGAAATATAGCAAAAAATTGTAATTTCTTACTTTCTAGGTGAGTCCGAATGTTCGAATATTGTATAGTTATGAATGTAGAAAATATTAAAGTGTTTGAAATTATAAATTCCTGTCTCTCGGAAACCTTGCGTGATGGAGAAAAACCGATGTCATATTTGAATTGAGGGGGGAAAAAAATACTATCAGAATCACATATTTTTCATTCTGAGAGAAAAAAAAAGTTTATTTTTTGTTGCTCAGTGTTATTATTTCTAAGTATTTGAATTCAACCTGATTTTTATATTTTCCCTCATATTTTATTAAGTGTCCGTTTCCATTATGTAGTGTATTTGTATGTGCAACTACAGGCTCATATTTAGTTTTATTTATGTTTACTTCCAGTCCCAATTTCTTAGTGTTACTCAATAGAATATGAGTGTTGGTCCTTAGTATCTCCTCGGTATCGCGTAATAATACATCATCAGCATAAACTAACAACTTATTAATACCATTAAGTTATAGGCCTTCTTCATCCCCTAAAGATTTGACGGCATGCTATACAACAAAACTGAACAGAAGAGGAGATAGTTCATCTCATTGCTTTAACCCATTATAAATTTGAAAAATCTGAAAACTGTTTCTTACTTCACATTATGCTATTTAGACAAATTCAAATAAGTGTAACTTATTAGGAATTCCAAAACTTGGGGGTGTACTGTACACATTTATATATGCTCGTATAATGTTTGTCATAAGAAATGCCACGGGTGATTTCCAATTTATCTAGATAATTTGGAAATCAAGAGTGGCATTTGTTATGACTATTCAACAAATAAAATTAAGATGTTTACCCACAAATCATTATTTAAATATAGTTATTTTAAAATATCTATTTATTTAATGTAAACGGCGATGTTTGAAACAAATGAGAAACGATTGTTACGCTTGTTCATCACTGCAACCAGATCATATTATTTATTGTCAAAGGATCGCAAATATTGTAAGAATGCACCCTAGTGGAGAAATTTATAACCTACATTATATGTATTAATATTAATTTCTGATGTCCTATGATGCAAATTTGTCAATTATATTTTTCTGCAATATTATTTCCTGGGAAACAATTCGTTTAAGAAAATGCAAACAGTGGTTTCTTTTTTTTTCTTTTTCTTTTTTTATTTTTTTGGGTAGTATAATCAATTGCTACAAATGTTTTGATATTATTTCCCGCAAGCACTACGAGCTGACATTCGTGCACTATATATATAATCTGGTAGCCCCGTACAGTTACTGCAAAATAATGCTATGACCTATTCAAAACGTTAAAAAGGAGGAGCTTTCCTTAATATGATAAACTTCTTTGATAAATTCGAGGTGAAACACGTCTGTGATTGGTTGTAATTAAAAAATCATTGAAATGTGATTGGTCATTGAATCCCATTTGGAGCATGAGTTAAATAGTCTAGATAATTTTCTGTGTCTATTAATACGATAGATTATTTGTGAAAACTTTTAAAAAAATATTTTCACCAGATCATCCTTAATAGCTGCGTTCTCCAAGAATTCGCCAAAAAAAATCTGAAATTTATGTAAGTTAGCTTATAACAAAATCACACAGCGATATGCACCCGAAAGGTCACTAGCCGAACGATAATCGTCTTATATTATTGACAGTTATTCTCAATTGAGAATTGTGTGCGTTTGACATTTTTCTTTGACATGTCTCAGTCAATGGTTTTATAACAGAAAAGTAATTGAATTACTGAAGCGGAAATCACTAATCACAATATTAAATATTTGAGCAATAATTTTTTTAATGTTACATAATGTAACAATAATTTTAAAATTCATTGTTGAGGTTATGTAATAAAATGTTACAATATCAAAATGAATACCTAATATATCAGTCGTCCTCAACTAAATTTAGATATATTCCAATTCAAATTCTACCCCCCCCTTAAAATAAAACTTTATAAGTACAGTGAAAGTGTACGGAACCACAATAAATTTAAAAATCTATCAACTACAACAAAGGAACATTTGTTATATAGGGGTATTCAGAAAGAAGGAAGACTTCAAACATTTATTTCTTCCAAACTACAAAACAAGAAACACAATTCCAATGTTCCTAGAAAGAGAAAAGTTCAAATTTCAGTATTTTATGATGCATTCGATATGAGCACCATGTGTTACACGTCAAATATCAAAATAGTGGCTCATTTCTTGCCACACACGAATCACCTGGTCTCTAGTTATTGAATTCACATCTTCAAAATTTCGATGTCGCAGATTTTCAAGGGTGTCAGTCGTAGGGAGATAAAAATACGGACTTTTACGTATTCCCACAGATAAAAATCACACGGGGTTAGGTCTGGTGACTTGGGAGGCCATTCTCTTCCAATCCAACGTCCTACAACCTTTGACATATCTACACTTCCAAACATTACTATAAATAATATAATTATCCCTTATTCTTCTTCAGTAATAGATCTTGGACTACATCTAGACGCAAATTTAACCTGGCAAACACAAGTGAAACACATATGTAAAAAGACTTTCTCCATCTTACATTATCTTAGACGTTTTAAAGAATTTCTCCCAGTTTCGTTAAAACAAATCCTAGTGCAGAATCTTGTGTTACCACACTTCGATTATTGTGACATTATATATAATGATCTAAACTATGCCTTGTCGCAGAGACTGCAGCGTGTTCATAATGCTTGCATTCGATTCATTTTCAATATCCGCCGTTATGACCATATTTCCGAACACTTTAATAACCTCTCTTGGCTCCGTCTTACTGACAGACGTAAATTGCACTCTCTTTCGCTACTTTTCAAGCTTCTCAATTCCTACATTCCTACTTACCTGGCGTCCAGATTTGAGAAGTTATCCTCCTACCACAATATTGACACTAGGTCACAAGATAGCAGTCTGCTAACAATTCCTCTTCATAGCACTTCCTCCTATTCTACTTCCTTCACAGTAACCTCCGCCCGCTCCTGGAATCTCCTTCCTCAAGATATCAGGGGTTGCCGCACACTTGGCACCTTTAAGTCACGCTTATACAGTTACCTGTTGTCTAATAATTAATTTTTCTCTATTTATTTAATTTTATACTATGTCATTAATCTTTTCCTCGTTTTTTATATATCTTGTACATATTATATATTTAATTCGTTAAATTTAGAGTAAATCAAAATACATTATAAATATTAATTGTATTGTATTCATAACTTGTAATCGTTTATATATATATATATATATATATATATATATATATATATATTGTAATTTAGATTTAAGACTTTTCTTTTGTATTTTTTTAAACCTGGTTGAGTGGTAGACAAGGCCTTAAGGCCTTAACTCTGCCAGGTAAAATAAAGCTATTATTATTATTATTATTATTATTGTGCCGCCATTTTGTTACAAACAATAAACATGACAAATAACAGCACCAATGCGGCCGTGATCGGAACTTCAATTTTTTCTCTTTCCTGGAACGTTTGAATTGTGTTTCTAGCTTTTATAGTTTGGAAGAAATAAATGTTTGAAGTCTGTTCCTTCTTTGTATTATGAATTTATAAAATTTTAACTAAATTTGTTAAGGACAACTGTCATATCAGATAACTATTTTATATTTTAACGTTTTAACTAAATATAATTGAGGACAAATGTTAGCCTATATCAGGCACTTATTTTAATAGTAGGTTTAACTTGACACAACAAACCTGCTAGAGTTTAACGATAGAGGGATGGGTTTGAGATCGCCATATAAACAGAAGGACACTTGCTTAAGAGTGCATCTTTTCTTTCATCAGTTCTCAGCAGTTGGCATCCATTGAAGACCTAATTATTCAGATGATGGGCCCGGCCGGCCCAACCCATTCCTCTGTCCTAAAATTCAAGCAGGCATTTGTGCCAAGTTAATACTCACACATAAAAAATAAACTCCACTACTCGACAGGCTTAGATGGCCCTTGGCCTACCAGCCGGCTGCTCGCCTCACATCCACTGTGTTAATCTCAGAAGTGTACGGTCATTCAGAAAGTCTAGAAATGGCATGTGGTCAGCATGTTGGGCCCCCTTACATTAGGCCTATAGCTTTTTTTTCAATATGGTGCCGCTACTTATTACAGTTACCTAAATTCCTCAGGATACTGGGTGGGCAACGGTTCCATTCTGACCGAAATTCCATGAAACAATTTCTCCCCCCATGGAGACCCGTACCAACCCAAGCCTTATAGATCTGCACAAGGAATCTTGCCTTAACCACTCAGCTACGGCGCATGACACTCACACACAATATTTCTTTAAACTGTTCATGATTCTGGGTGGGTAATCGGTCCAATCCTAGCTGCAATTTTTTGACAAAAATTATTCATATTTGGGAACTTGAACAAGCGTGAAATCATGATGCCTAAGACCGCTGATCTATGGAGCGGAACTTTCTACCCACTCTAAAAATAATGTTCATTATTTCTATTGTTCATGCTATGCTTTAACGGCCTCAATTCCTTGAGCTGACAAAAAATCTTCGGTTTCAACCACCCTCCTGAGTGCCACTTAACAGAAGCCGACCGCCTTTTAACCCTTATTTGAGAGAAAGAGACGGAGATATTCCGAACTTGTAAGATCAACTAACCGATCTTTTTACAGGTATTTGCATGTATTAAAGTATAGAATGGTTTAATTTTAAAGCCCTATTTTTAAAGAGTAATGGACATGGCAACATTGGAATGTGGAACCATTAGCGCGTGGTAGTTGTATTAGCTTAGGTTTCTTAGGGAGTGAGAGAAGGCCGTTAAATCATGACCTTCACTTACTTACTTACTCACTGGCACTATCGAACCCGTAGGTTCATGGCCGCACGGACATAAGCTCTCCATACATCCCTATCCTGAGCTAATCATTTCCAATCATTCCCTGTATAATCTACTTCCCTCAAATCATAGTTAATGTTATTCTCCCACCTCATTCTTGGTCTACCAACTGGGCGTTTTCCTCTGGCTTTCCTTCAAGAAGCTTCCATGCAAGTCTTTCATTCCCCATACGTGCAACATGTCCTGCCCATCGCAGTCTACGAGACTTAACTGTTCTTATTATATCTGGCTTCCTATACAGACCATTTAGTTCATTGTTAAGTAGTCTTCTCCATTCACCTGTCTGTTCATCTCTCTTTGGTCCAAAAGTTTTCCTAAGCACTTTATTCTCAAATACTTGTAATCTCCTTTCCTCTCTTAAAGTAAGAGTCCATGTTTCGCACCCATATAATATAACTGGTAGAATAATAGTTTTATATATTTTCAGTTTAATGTTTTTTGAAAGGAGTTGGGACATCAAGAGTCTCTGTAATGCATAATAGTACGCATTTCCAGAATTGAGCCTATGTTTAATTTCTTTGTGCATCTCATTCCTATTTGTGATTATTGTTCCTAGGTATTTGAATTCAGTCACCTCCTCAAAATTTCCCTCATTTGTCATTAGCTGTTCATTTTCATTATTTAATGAATTTCTACGTGTGGCCATATAATTAGTTTTATTGATATTTACTTCCAGTCCCATTTCTTAGTGTTCCTACACTATGAAAATATATCTGTGAGCTCATTGAACACCATGTATATTTGTTTACCAAGTAACTTTCCTGTGAAGTGAGTAACTTACAGTTCCAAGAAGATTAATATATCGTGAAGACCGGTACCGGAAGGAAGACCTGTATTGTTAGAGAGTGCAAAAAAAAGGGACATCACGCTGCGATAATAAAGTCAGAGTAGATGCTCACTGAATATCGGGAATGTGGTCGTTGAACTTTGAAAAATCAACAGGAAGTACATTGTAAAAGTACGTACATTTATATTACGTTATCTAAGGACTCTCTTTAACAACTAAGATCATTACCAACTCAAGTCAAATTTGAAAAATTTTTCAAACTTAAATCTCTTTTAAAATAAAGAGATTTCACTATAGGCTTAGATCTTAGAAGCCACTTTGGGTTATATTGAGTCTGAGGCTACTAACTAACTAATTAACTAAGTCACTGGCACTATCGTACCCGTAGGTTCATGGCCGCGCAGACAAAACCTATCCATACATCCCTATCCTGAACTAATGTTTTCCAATCATTCCCTGTATAATATACTTCCCTCAAATCATAGTTAATGTTATTCTTCCACCTCATTCTTGGTCTACCAACTGGGCGTTTTCCCTCTGGTTTTCCTACAAGAAATATCCATGCACGTCTTTCATTCCCCATTCGTACCACATGTCCTGCCCATCGCAGTATACGAGACTTAACTGTTCTTATTATATATACTTCCTATAAAGACCACGTAGTTCACTGTTATGTAATTTTCTCCATTCACATGTCTGTTCATCTCTCTTTGACCCAAAAAATTTTCTTAAGAACTTTATTCTCAAATACTAGTAATCTCCTTTCCTCCCTTAAAGTCAGAGTCCGTGTTTCGCATCCGTATAATATAACTGAGGAGTTGGGACGTCAAGAGTCCCTGTAATGCATAATAGCACGTATTTCCAGAATTGAGCCTAAGTTTAATTTCTTTGTGCATCTCATTCTTATTTGTGATTATTGTTCCTAGGGATTTGAATTCAGCCACTTCCTCGAAATTTCCCTCATTTTTCATTAGCTGTCCATTATATAGGCCTAATATATTTGAGTGTGTGACCATATATTCAATTTTATTGATATTTGCTTCCAGTCCCAATTTCTT